>APFE030170588.1:3461-36154 GCA_000404065.3 Pinus taeda | reverse complement strand
CTATCCACATCCAGATAAGTGCCCAAGTGGTTTCCTATTGCTTTGAAAACTGAATCCACCCAGAGGTATGGCGGGAGGGTTGGTGCCCTAACCCACACAGGAGTTTCTGCGACTTTCTCCTTCCCAGCATCGAACAGGGGGTTCCACCGTTTGAAAAAAACAGGCCTGTTTCCGAATGCCCAAGTCCTCTCTTCCACCCATTCCATTGCCTCCTTAGAATCGAACTTCACTAAAAACCATCCTTTTGCCAATGTGTCAGTTCTGAAAGAGTTAGCTGGGGTCTCCAACCACTGACTCTCAGCCCACTGCCTTAAAAATTTCCCAGAAACGTATCGTCCTCTTGCTCTGCCCACAAGCGAGCATTCTGCTACCTCCAATACGTCTTCAACCTGAACATCCATGCCAAGAACCAGTTTTTTGACCCGCTTCCTTTTCCACACCTTCGCCTTTTTTCTTTTTTCCCCTGCTTTCTCTGTAACTGGCTCCGGGATCGTGCCCGCTGGGGGAGATGTCAGTCCGTCATCCTCCTGCACTTGAGACTTCCCATCATTTTTAGAGGGTTGGGTTTCAATGGCCGGAGAGATTTCAAACGAAGCCTCCACAGGTCTACCCGCCTCTCCTAAAACTGAAAGGTCTTCATTCACAGGGTTCTCGCCCCGCAAAGGAATTCTTTCATGCTCCTGACGCTCTGCCAAAAACCCCTTTAACGGTTTCTAACGCCACTGAACACCTCCCGGTAAAATCGCATCGGAGATACTGTTTGAATACCCTATGATTTCACTGATATTCTTTTCCGAGATTTCCTTACCCCAGACAGCGAGGATATCTTCGGGGGCCGGGTCTAGGTCAACCGATTCTGATGGGGTCATCATGGTTATTAGCACCCCGTAGGAAAACTGGCATCAAACAAAAACGCAGGGCGTCGAGAATCTCCGTTTGACGCTGACGAAAGGCCGTTTCCCTACCCGGTCCCAGCAATCTCTGGCGACCTTAAACTGTCTTGGCTGACCGCAGATTGTGCTGCCCACTAACCCTGCACCTGACGGCCGCTGACTTCTCTGCGTTACCGATCTAGAACCAGTCATCTGCAGCCCTTCCGCCATGGTTTCTCCGTCCTCACCAACTTCATCCTTACAACTAAGGCAGCTGCCGAAATCACTCTTGCTTATAAACAAAATCACACTTGCTTAAATAAAAATCACACTTGCAATAAAATCACACTAAAAATATATCTATTTGAATAGTAAGAAAGATTAACTCTACAAATGAAAATCATATTCATATCACTGCAATGCAAAAATCACACACACACACTTGTTTTTAAAATGAAATCACTCTTGCTTCTATACAAAATCACTCTTGCTTATAAACAAAATCACACTTGCTTAAATGAAAATCACACTTGTAATCAAATGAAATCACTCTTGCTTAAAAACAAAATCACACTTGCAATAAAATCACACTAAAAATATGTCTACTTCAATAGTAAGAAAGATTAACTCTACAAATGAAAATCATATTCATATCACTGCAATGCAAAGCTATGCTTCTACTCTATGTTAACTTATACTCTGTCCATTTGCATTATAAATCTCTCTTCACCTGAACAATGAAATGATTAGATAACTTGTTGCAAAACAATCTTAAACTTATATCTAACAATCAAAATTTAAGTGATTAAATGAATTAACACAAATCTACAGGAAACATAAAATGAAATACTAACTGTAAACAAAAGAAAACCTTACTATCTCTATGGGGGCCTCCTACGAGAAGCAGGTATCAATACGATGCTTTCATGAGATGATTAACCACACATTGAGATTGCACAATAAGAAAATGGAACAAAACAGAGTTTGTATATAGAAACAAAATGTTTACAAAGTAGAATTCAAGTTTGTGTCTGCTATGTCAAGAGGTATGTTTATTAAACCCTTGCACAATATTTTTTTTAGAGCATTACGCCTTATGCTAATCGACATGAGCTACAACTAAATTTACAAGATAAGATATCATGATTTTCTCATGATTTGTTATCAACGCAACAAATCACGAGGCTAAAAATCTGCATCTTGCTCACTTGATTCACCTTATATGGTGGTTGACTTTTCCTTTAATCAAGCTGCTAGGGTGTCTTCTTTATCGATCCAGGCTATGAAATTAGGAACAAATCGTTGTCCCAGCTAATTTCCAACTACCCATATGCCTTGTTTCTCGGCTGAAGCTCTGCAACCCATCGAACCTTGGACTTAGTTGCTGAAACATACATTAACTGGAAAATCATTGTAATTCAGTAGCTCGGGTAGATATTAAGTTAAATAATAATGAAAAATGATATTTATGAAATAGAAGATGATTACGTACCTACTATGCTATCAACCTTGTAAATTGATACCCAAACTGGAGTTATGAAGGTCAAAAAGGGAGGAAAGGAATGAAAAAGAGTTGTAAAAAAGAAGCAATTTTGGGGTTCAACAGGAGTTTGATGAAATAAATGTTGAAGGCAAATTTGGGGGTTTGGTGGTTGGATGGTTCAAGACAATCCAATTCATAAGTCTTAACTTTTCTCATAATATTATCTACATACAATTGTTCTCATCATATCTAAATTTGTTTCTAAATTTTATTAATACATGTGGCACTTTTATGGTTTGAAAAGTGTATAGGGACTCTTTTTTTGGCAACCAATGAGTAAAATGAAAATGTGTTTCAAAGTAAAAATTATTTTTAAGCTTAAAGTAAGAAACCATAACGAATTTTGGGTTGCCTAGTCTAGCCCTGGTTTTCCTCTAGGAAAACCAGATTAGTGGCAAAACCATAATCGTTTTAGAATTCAAACATAGTGCCTTTGAGAGTTAAACAACAAATCAAAAAGATATATTAAGGGCATAAACACCAAGGCATATCAACTATTTGACAAAGATAAACCTAACAGAGAAAAATAAAAAAAACTAAATTGAAAAAAACCCATCATTTAGATTTGGAGGAGTATGAAGTGTCCACAAGAATGGTGTCCTTATTGTTGCTGAGAAAGCATCATGGGTCCAATGAGAGTCTAAGGTGATCTTCAATACATTGAAGATGCCTCTCCAAATTCTTGATGGAGAGTTGCAATTCATCCAATGTAAGAATATTTTCCTCTTTTGCCTCATTTCTGTCAAGTAAGAAACAATAAAGAATGAGATTTAGATGCCATTAGATTCAACCATATACATATATTGATTGTAGTGTCCTTGATTATGCCCATTATCCAACACCCAGTTCATGATTCATCCAACATCTCCAAGTCTATCAATTAACCTCATTCTCCAGTTATGTTGCATCGCGTCTACAAAATTTACCTCTTGTAGTTCTTGTAGGATGTTGGCTCGGTATTAATGAGTGGGTCTTTCTTCCCACTGTTGAGCATGAGAGCCTCCATACTCACAAAAGTAGGTGATATGTTGCCAACTCCTAGCATGTTGGTAAGGAATTAAAGACCATCCTTTGTTAGATGAAGAGGGTTTAATAAGAATAAGGTTCTTGCTCTTTAAGGGAGGTGTGAAAGGGAGAGAAAGTCAGCAAAGGGTAGCAAAGAGAGAGCCAAGACCAATTAGATGGAGGGGCCACAGACAGGGAAGTGGTGGGAGGGGGAGAAGATAAGGGAAATGAAATTAAAAATGGTTAGGATTCCCATCAAGGTTAATGGAATTACATACTAAGCGTGATTGAATGAAAATAACATTGCTTGCAAGATAGGGAGCAAAAGTTAGAAGTATCGAAGGATGCGCAAAGCAGAAGTGTACAAAATAAAGGAAACAAAAGCAAAAAAAATAGATGTTTGTGGGGGGGGGGGGGAATGGATTCATTACGAAGAGAGGTGGTTAAAGAACATAATTCAAGACCATGAATAAAAATGATGCACCACACATAAGGCCTTGAAATCCAAAATTTACCACTCTCGCGTGTCAATATTGGCCTTTGTGATAAGTAAATGACTACACATGTGAATGGCAAGGGTGGTTCATATTAGATATGAAAGGTAATGGTCTCATTGATATTTATAATGTTTCCATCCAGCATTATATTGAAGAGAAATAAGTAAATTTAATCCCTTCCATCAATATCATACTTCACCTAGTGAGAGCCTATATTGTGGCTACCTTAATGGCTACAGTCTTGCATACGATGTTCATGAATTCCTATGGTATATTATGGGGGTGGTGTATGGTCACATTCCCTACCATGTGTGCTCTTTGGGATGGAAACATTAAAAGCCCCCACTTGTCCCTTCTATGACAACCCATCCAAGGAAGAATGGTCTTTTAGGGCTAATTCAAAGCAATCTTGTTTGAGATTTATATTAGGAAAGGAAAGCTAAGAAGAAGTGATTAAAGATGCTTGATTAAAGAATTGATTTTTGTATAAAAATAATGTTTTATGTCACTTTAGGATTCAACTTTTAAGACCTTGTCATGACCAATTTTAAATGTGGTGCCTATTGTTGTGTTGTTTTGTATCTAGATATTTTTAGGGCTTGTAATGGAAATCTTCAACTTTTGAGTGCTCTACTTTAATTTAAATATATTCTTCTCTAGGTTAATGACGAAATAAATATCTTCCATCCAAGGATACCTAATTATAACCTTGTAGTCCCCGGCTTCGGGTGTTAATTAACGCAATGAATGAGGACGCGACCTTATTAAATGGCAAGTGGCCACCCGCTCCAGCCAAATGGACCGAAGCCTCGAGAAGCCATCACCTCGGTCCGGCCAACAGTTATGCGAGCATTAATGGTAGGTGGAGAACAACTGGTTGCAGAGGTATATTGGTCGTTCGCCTTGGTTTGCCGATGAGAGGAGTTCAGTTGGAAGGTGCGGGAAGCGCCATTGTCTGGTGGAAGCTCTGTATTGTCCCAATTGTGAGTGGTGCATTCGGATCTTGGATGACTGCACCGTGGGTGCATGAGCCAAGACTCAGACCTCGGCCCTCAGCTCCGGAGGCCCTGGTCTCAACCCTGGATTCTCAGAGAATTCGCGGCTCTATGTTATGGTTCAGTGTATTGTGTGTCATTCTGTTCTTTTTAAGCGCAGTCTCTGAGCGTCTTCAACCTCCAGAAGCCCTGAGCGTCGCGGTGTTTCAGTTCCTCTGCGCCCCTGTTCGAGATTTGGCCCTTCGGCGCTTTGGTCATACCTGGTTCTGGTCGGTTCAGCTCTTTGGGAGCAATTCACCCCGTGCAACTCCTGAAAAGGATCGGCTCTCGACCTGTGTGGTAAGCATTGCTATTCGAATTCGTGTTCCATTACCTGTTTCGCATCTGTTGTATAAGTTGTTGCACGGGTTTAGAATCCTCGGTGGCATAAAGCATTCGCGACCTCTGGGCAGAATTGGTTCTTTGTTGGTTATAGGATGCCGCGTGAGAGGTTACGTGGCGCTTGCAGGCGGGGAGGTTCAAGAGGCGGTGCCAGAGGTCGGGCTTCATCGCCACGTTCCTCTGCATCCTTCGACTCCCCGTCGGAGGAGATTAGCTCACTAGGAGCTCGAAGAGGGCGCGGAAGAGGCAGAGGGCAGGGAAGAGCCGCGGTGTGTCCGTTTGGTTCGCACCCATCAACCCGCTTCAGGTTTCCGTGTGCTATGGACAACGCAATCTACTATGTTTCAGTGCGCATTGAAAAATGCGACCATGCTGATAGACCAGAAGCCCCAGCAGAGCCTCGGCCACCCTCGCCTGTTCAGGGGCCGCGATTACAGCCTGCGGAAGCCTCGGGTGCGGTGGCGGGGAATAGAGCTGGAACAAGTGAGCCTGCGAAGGACGACGAGCCATACACAGACTCGAGTGCTTCAGACCCTTATGCCTGTCCAGTGGTGGAGGAGCAACCAGATCCATATGCCTATCCAGTGGTGGAGGAGCAACCATCTACCTCCGTGGATGCCTAGGCACGTTGCATGGTCGTTCTGTGTGTTATGGACACACTTTGTTCAGTCTCAGGATGTCGAAGTAGCAACTACAGTTAGTTATGGGAGTCAGTCTATGATAGTTTTCGGGTCGCACCACTCAGTTTTTTGTATGTCGATTATAATGTCTGTGTCTGTAATGTCTATGTCTATCATGTCTGTGTCTGTAAACTCCTCCCTCGCCTCGGCAGGGAGTGGAAGGTCCAGTTTTCTGTTGGTTCTAGCTTGGGGTCAGCGGACAGTTTCATAGTCCCTCTTTTTCTCCGGCTCAGTTTCAGTCTCAGAATGTCAAACTATCCATGTAGCCAACTCTTTGTGGCGGATGTAACTCTCTCTGTAACCTTTTTTGTACTATAATAGAATTAGCATGATTTACACACAAAAAAATTATAACCTTGTAGTTGATGCCTTTCATTTCCATAAACTAAAAAAAATATGGTTTTTAATAGATACATTATTTAGCAAACCTTCCAACATATTTAGTTAATGATTGCTTGTCCTTGGAAAATCTATGGGTAATCAAGGTAGTGATGATGAAATTTGTGTTGGAATATTGATCTACCACAATGCATGGGCTTAGAAATCCATTGAAATGGATGGAAATTATAATATATGCCTTAATGATAGGTAGAGAGTTGATCGGCTAGGAGTATCGACATCCTTTCATACATTATGCCTACAGTGAGGTTGGAATGTCAACAAATTATTTAAAAATGGATGGTCAAATCTCCATCATAGTGACAACATGGTTAAACTATTGGATAGGCTTTAATACATTGCAATTTGGAGCACATAAACTTGACTTTGTTTCTAAATCAACATCTTCTTAATTTCCTTTAGTAGTGTTTTGTAGAATATTCACGTGTGGTGGATGTGTCATTCACAAGGCATAATAATGCTACTAAATTCATTCAGAACATGATATATTTGAGCTAGTTCATCATTATAAAAAATTGCAACTTTCTTATTCTCACGTTTAGTATTGAGTAGTGTTATTATAGTAGTAGAGGTAGGAGTGGTTGTTTGAATGTTCCCATCACCTTGGGGGTTGGTGCATGTGACAATGTAGACATGTGCTTCCAATAACTCTATATGTTGATTTATTGTAGACAATAAATGTATTATGTGGATGAAATTGATGCTCTTACATTTATAAGGGTTAATGTTGTTCCCCCATGGTAAAACTTCGGAAAATTCTAAAACTAACTTTTATTATGTTGTGCTAGAAAAAACAACTAAGAACATACCGCCTAGTGGCTCACTAAGAAGTTGAATTCACAACTACAAGTGGGTAGTTTCATTGGGATCCATGTACCTATATATGGTCATATCATTCTTGTAAGAGGATTCTCCTAGAATAGAAATAGAAATAATTTCTCAAGAGGGATATTTAAATCTAGAGGAAGATCTAAATCTCTAGGAAAGTTCGTAAAGGTATGTTGGAGATGTGGAAAAGAAGGGTATTTTAAGAAAGATTATAGATCCAAAATTGTTGAGAAAGGGAAGGGATTTAAAGATGCTCCTTCTGGAAAAACATAAACCTCCTCAAATGAAGGAGGGGATGTGTACTTGAATTCATCAAGTACACATGTAGATCATGAGGCATGGATGGTCGACTCAAGCACATCCTTTCATCTGAATTCTCATAGGGAGTGGTTTTTCAAGTATGAAATATTTGATGGTGGTGATGTTTTATTAGGATATGAATTTAAATCCAAAATCATAGGACAAGGAAAATTCAATCTGAAGTGGAATAAGGTAGTATTATCTTTTAGTTCTACGAAGTTAGAGAGAATATTACAATTGTTGGAAAGTGATGTGTTTGGGCCTATGTTGGTTCCACCATTGGGTAAATATATGTACTATTTCTCATTTATAGATGAATTCTTGAGAAATACATGGATTTATTTCCTCTAGAAGAAATATGAAGTCCTTGATAAGTTAAAAGAGTTTAAGCATTGTGGAAAATTAGACAGAGAATAAAATTAAGGTGTTGAGGACAAATAGTGGTGGAGAATTTTATGGGAACGAATTTGAAGAATTATGTAAGAAGTAGGATATAGCAAGGAAAAAGACTATTCCATACACATCTCAACATAATGAAGCTGAAAAAAGGATGAAAAGGATGCTAATGGAGAAATCAAGGAGCATGCTCAATGGTGCCAAGTTAGGATAGGAATTCTGGGTAGAGGCAATGGAATTTGTGTTATCTAGTAAATAGATCACCCTCATCAACATTGGATGACAAGACTCCACAAGAGGTATGGATTCATAAGAAACCTTAGCTTAATCATCTTATGGTATTTGGCTATGATTCTTTTGTACACGTTCTAAATGAGAATAGGAGCAAGTTGGATAAGGAAGCATAAAAGTGTATCTTTATTGGATATAAATATGGTCTCAAAGGTTATAAGCTTTGGAACCTAGAAACTAAGAAGGTTGTGTATAGTCGAGATGTGGTATGTAGAGAAGTCAAAGAAATTTTCAAATAGGTAGTCTTTCCAAGGGAGAAAGAACCAAAAAAGCGTTTGAGTTGAAGGATTATGGATCAGAGTAACAAGAATTAGAAGAAGAAGAATCATGGACTCTGAAATTGAGGAGATAGGTTCAGGAAAGTAGGCAGCCAGAAAGGCATATTCCATCCAATATCCATTCAAATTTTGCTTTGTTTATTACCAATGATGACCCTAGAACTGTTGTGAGAGTAATAGAATCAAATGATGGCTAACTCTAGAAAAAAATCCATGGATGAAAAGATGGAAACCTTGGACAACAATGAGGCTTGATATCTAGTGGAGTTTTCAGCTAGAAGAAATACTTTTGGCAACAAATTGGTGTTTAATAAGAAATTGAATGCAGAAGGCAAATTGAGAAATACAAAACTCGGTTAGTAGAAAAGGATTATTCCTAGATAGAGTGAATTGACTTTGGCGATGTTTTTTTCATGTTTCCAAGTTAACTTCTATTAATTTTCTTTTATCTATTGTTACTACTTTTGATATTGGAGTAGAATAGATGGACGCGCAGATAACATCCCTACATAGGGATTTGGAAGAAGAAATCTACATGAAGTGGGCATAATGATTTTCTATGAAAGGAAAGAAATAACTAGTATGCATGTTGAAAAATACATGTATGGGTTAAAGCAATCACCAAGGATGTGGTATAAAAAATTTCATACTTATATATTGGGACTTGAATTCACAAGGAGAAGAGTAGATCACTACGTATATTTCAAATTAGTTGATGATAATGCTATTTATTTGGTCTTATATGGGGATGATATGTTGTTGATTGGAAATGACATGGAAATAATCCAAGAAGTGAAAACTCTATAGTGTCCAATTTTACATGTAGGATCTCGATGTTGTAAATTTTATCTTGGGCATGAAAATTAAAAGAGATAAAAAAAATAAGAAACTTTGGTTAGGTCAAAGGAAGTATTTAGAGACAATATTGTAGAAGTTTAATATGAGAGAATGTAAACTGGTAAAGGTGTTTATTCCTGTTGGTGTAAAGTTATCCATAATCAATGTACCAAGACACAAGAACAAGAACAAGAAAAGGATTTGTCTTGTCTTTCGTATGCTAGTGTAGTTGAAAGCTTGATGTATGTAATGGTCTATACTAGACTGGACATTGCACATGCAGTACGAGCATTGAACAAGTATATGTCAATACCAAGGAAGGAGCATCATACAACAAAATAAAGGGTTTTCAGGTATTTGTGTGGCACTAGCTATGGATTGTGCTACCAAGGAAGATCAATATTGGATAGGGTGTTGGACATACATGGATTTGTTGCGGCAAATTGGACTATATATCTAGATTTCTGAATATCTACAAGTGGGATGTGTTAAACCTATTTGGAGGAGCAATCAATTGGATAAGAAACAAACATTTGTAGCAATACTCTCAACTATAGACATTGAATAAATGGCATCCACTCATGCAAGCAAGGAAGTAGCATGGTTACAAAGATTATTTTCAAGTATTGGATTGGTACAACAAGATGTAAAGGTAAATTGTGATAGTCAGAGTGCAATATTCCTAGCAAAGAACCTAGCTTATCATTCAAAGACAAAGCATATTGATGTTTAATATTACTTCATGAAAGATATGATTGAAGACAAGAAAGTGTTGTTAGAAAAAGTGGACACTGTAAAGAATGTTATAGATTCATTTAAAAAATCTTTGAGGATTGAGAAATTCCCTTTGTTTAGAGAAACATTGGGAATTATTTCCCTAGATTCTTGATTATGTACCCTTCCAACTCCCTGTGTGCAAAGAAACCAACAAGTGGAGAATATTGGATATGTATTATATTATTTGCATGATTATTTCAATGAACTATAAAATAAGAGATGCAGAGGGAGCTTCAGGGGAAACACCTCGATTATTAATAATATTATTATTTGGGGCTATTCTTGCATTCATTTTAGGTAGTTTTCAACACACGATTTTTGGTAAAAGCGGTTTTGTGGCACATAGTGGTTTTACCCATGGTTTGTAGTTTTTCTTAAGGAACTGCAATTTTATTCTAATCTAGGGTGAATGGATTGGAAGTTCATGAATGATGCGAGATATATATTGTATTGTAATATTGTATAAAATAATATATATTGAAAAAATCTTGTTGGTTTTCCCGGTTTTGGGTTTCTATGATAAAATATTTGTGTTAATGTGTGTGTTTTTCATTGTATCTTTTCTATTTTAGTTAAGAATATGTTTGCAATGATTAATTGTATAAGGTTAAAAACTTCAAGGCCAAATTTTCAAAGATCTTGGGATGATTAAAAGAAAAACGAGATGGATCAGAGGAAGAAAGGTCTCAAGCCAACTTTATTTAGGAACAACTCCCAAGCATACCAGAAAGGGAAATCGACTCAAAATGAACCTAGGATGACATGTTCCCTACGGAAAATGCCAAAAAAATAGCTCATAAAGTGTCAGGGATGTGAGGGAGACAACATGTATAAAGTTTTTCCTCACAAGGCAGATAGGATGAAGAGTGTTTATAACAATTAGGCAGATGCTACAATGGAGAACATGGGCAAGAGCATGGAAAGGATTCATGCAACCTTGGACAATAATTTAGTAGGCTACCAATCCCACACCATTGATGTAGAAATTAAGATTGATAATCAACCCATAGATGTTTTTATTCAGTTTGGAGCTAGTCTTAGTTATATAGATCCTTATTTTGTTGAAATTTTTAAATAGAAAAAATGTAGGAATGAAAAGTCTTGGTTGATTCAACTAGCCATTGGAACCAAGAGAAAAATTAATGATATTTTTTGGGATTTCTTACTAGACATGGATATATTCAACACTAAGGTATATTTGATAGTCATACCATTTGGGTCATATGATTACTTAATTGGTATGGATTGTTTAGAAAAGCATCATGTTATCCTAGATTGCTACAACAAGGCCTTCACATGCCTTGATAAGGAAGGGAATTTAAATATTATTCAAGGTATTCAAAGGATGACCTAGATTGGATCATTATATTATTTTTCATTCATCTCAATGCTTTTAGAGTGTAAAAAGTGGAGGAATCAACTCGCAGGACCATTGTTACTAGTGGGACCCAGTTTGGCAGATGGGGGTTTGAAATCTTTCAGGATCATTTTGGGGCATTAAATCACTTTTTTTGGAGGCAAGATTTTTTCACTTTTGTATGACACCTTTTATTTCAAATACCTTTCCAACAACGTAAGAATTGCCTCAATCGAAGTTTGAATACAAAATTTATGCCACTCAGAAGTTGATCTTCCTGTTTTGACCACCGTAATCTAGAGGATGCCATGTCAAACCCCTTTACTGATGGAAAAGGGTCTAGGCTCATGATGAATAGGAATATATAAGAGTAAATTTGGTAACTATAGTTAAGTGTTAAAGGGATCAAACCTAACGACTATTATCCTATTGAGATGTGTTATAATCGGTCCACTAGGAGGAAAAGGGGTTTTATTCTTTTCGACTATATTTTGTTGCATCGACGAGCAGAATAACCAAGAGGGAATTAAAAAGAGCACATAGAGAGGATTTGTGCCACAAAACTTACTTCTTTGTACTTGGATCCATTTTCTATTGAGAGAAGAGAGCAGAGTGACCTCAACTTCCAGGTGAGTTTTCTACCAAAAGGGTTTCCTATGATATATCTGGTGTCAATGGTGAATTTTTATTTCCTTTTTCTTTATTTTCTACATAATTATAATTTTGATGCATACACAATAAAGAATAATTAATATATCCATAAATCTAAGGAGAAATAAACCCTCATAGTGTAGATTTATGATTTCCTAATATATTTTAGTAGATTTGTTGTGACAAACTATCTAGTGGAATATCCATTGTCGTTTATGGATTAGAGGCCTATATATATCTATTAAAAAAATAGCTTTGGAGTTGGAAATAAGTTTTAGGAAAAGGCATTACATATATGCAACCCACATGGAAGAGTTAGCCAAGGATAAGGAGGCAAATCTTGAGCATTGTCAAGTCTTAAAGGATATGAAGATATGTTTAGGGATTTGCCAATATTTCCACCAAAGAGAGACATTGACTTCTCCATTGAGTTGATTCTTAAAGTTACTCGAGTTTATAAGACTCCTGACATAATGAGCACACTAGCATTGAAAGAGTTGTAGATGTAACTATAAATGTTGTTGTAGAAGAGGTACATATTTCCAAGTGTCTCATCTTTGGATGCCCCCATGCTTTTTGTGAAGAAAATTTGTGGAACTGTGAGGTTGTGTACTGAATTTAGACAACTGAGCAAGGCTATTGTAAATAACTAGTATCCTCTAGCAAGGATAAATGATCTTTTTAATCAGTTGAAATAAGCAAGGATATTTTCCAAGATTGACTTGAGGTTAATTGCCATTAAGTGACAACTATAGAAGAAGATACTAGCAGGACAACCTTGTGATCAAGGTATGGCCATTATGAGTTTATAGTTGTGCCATTTGGGTTGACAAATGCACCAACAAATTTTATGTTTTTGATAAATGGAGAGTTTAAAGATTAATTAAAAAAAAAGAAATTGTCTTCTAGGATGATATTTTCATCTACTCCTACATAGAGTAGGAGCATGAGCAACATTTGAGGATGGTGCTACATGTGTTGAATAAACACTACTTGTATGTCGGGCTAGTAAGTGCACTTTCTATATAAAAAAAGCATTGGTTGGGCCACTTTGTCTTGGAGGAGAGCATAACAATGGAATGAGATAAGATTGAGACAATTAAAGTATGTCCTAGGAAAATAAAATAAAAAATTAGGTGAGATAATTTATGGGTCTAGCTAGATACTACAAGATTAAAGGTTTCTCCAAGATTGCACATCCAATCACTTCATGGAAAAAGAAAGGAATAAAACTTGAATGGACTAGTGTGAAGAAAAATTCCAACACCTGAAGAAATTATTAAGTGGTTGTTGATCACGTTCATTATTAAGGGAAAATTACCAACACTAAGAGAAAATTTTGTGGAAAACAAGAAATATTTTCCTCATTTTTATAAAGCTGGTACTCCTCTCTTCCTGTATGGAAGGCTCTTCATATGACCTTAGAGGAATGTAGTGGATGAGTGCCAAACAACAATATCCAACTAATATTCGAGTAAAGCTCTCATTTAGCAAATTTACTTGTTAAGCACATAATCTTATCTTTGAAATAAAAGGGGATAAATATAACTACAAAAGAGTTTATCTACTAGGTTTTCTTTCAACAAAAATATTTTTTCATCCTCTTAAATATCGTGAATCCAAAATTAACTATAACTTCATAAGATGAAAGGAAAATAAAATGGACAAGTCATCAAAAAAATTTAAAGGACTATTTTTTTAATATAAAAAGAGTTTGTAAAGCATCATATGCTCAAGAAATCATTAATACACCAGCCACACAAATTCATAAAACAATATGACACTTGGATAGTTCTTTATGGGAGAAATTAATAATAATATCCCAATTATGACAAGTTTAAAAATATCTAAAACAAGAGGGTTGAAACAACATCAATGAGGTCTCAATGATAATTAAAGATATTAAAATAATATTGCATTTGCTTTCTACAAGTAGGGGTTTTTCTCCTTTATACATAGAATATCACGGGAAATGCTTGGAAGAATATAAAGAGTTGATCAATCCTAAATCCTCCTATTGCATAAAATACATAGAAATTTTCATGGAAAGAAATAGGCATAAGGAAATATGAGTGAGAAAGTCAAGCATGCTAATTCACTAATTTTGGAAAGGGAAAACTTGCCTCTAGCAAACTCTCTGTTTTTTTTCTACTTGTTGAATGCATTTCACATCTTCTTTTATAATATTCTCTTCATCTGCTTGGAATTGATCGATTATGGTCTTTCTCCTTTGCGTTATGAATTATTATCCCTTTGATAATATGAACTTTGATATTTGCTTCCCCAAATGGGGCCCACTTTAAACATTTATAAATTCCTTTTAATGAATCATTTGTTCAGAAAATCTAGAAATTGTCAAGGATATGCTTTAATTTTCTTGGAACGAGTGCTGCTATTCAATCCATGGAAACCTTTTGTAGGTTGCTTTTCATGTCCATAGCTTTCCAACAAGCTCTAGGTTACTCAATTTGGACATTGAGAACTCATGGTATGGCCTCCAAAAGATAAATACTCAATAATCATTGATATATTCTCCATATGAATCTTAGCCCTTAATTTGCAAATCCACCCTATTTATCCCACATTCACTGTGGAAGAGTACTCATACTATGTTTATAAAGAAATGGCCTCCCAATAGTGTTTGTTAGTTAAGTAGAGATAGCCATGGAACCCTGTGTAGCTTGTGGGTAGTGTAATTTTTGGTCACCACCTCATCACTTGATCATCATGCTAAGTTACTACTCAGAAATCCATGTCCAACCCATACTTTCCAAGTGTTACTCAGACACACATCTCCTTCACTACCACATGTCATTAGGAGCTGTGCCAAAGAAAAAGGGGCGAAATTTAGGATATAAGAATACTAAAAATGTGGAATGTATTGAAAATATCATAAGTGTGGAGAATAATGCAAAGAGATGAAAGTAAGGAAAATGTATAAGTAAAAATGCAAAGATTAAAATAAAGGAAATATTCTAAGTGTTAGGATAATTTAGGGGTTTGTAAGTGTTAGGATAATGTGGGTTGTGGGTAAGATGATGTTGTGAGGTTAGAAGTTTGGCATTCATGCAAAATGACTATGGAAAATGGTAAAATGTTGTGCAATTTGGTGATCATGAAAATGCAGGTGAATTTTAAGTAATGTGGGATTATGGGCTTGGAAATAAAAGGAAAGGCCTTCCCACAACCCACATTTGTGAATATTAACTAAGTATTAAAGAAATGTGGGGGTTTGGAGCCCCCAAGCAAGAGCTACTACAAGCTAATAATTGACTAAGTATAGAAGGAGGCAGAGAAGGAGGTACTCAAGGATTAATTTCATAAAATGGCCAAGTAAAAAGTGAGGTAAGATGTAGAAGGAGAAATTTAAGAAAAATGACTAAGTAAAAGGAAGTTAAGGTAAGTAATGCAAGGGTAGAGTAATCCCACATAAAAATAACAATTAGTTAAAATTAAAAAAAAATGGGTGGGGAAAATGGCTTATGTGGAGAATTGTAAGGGAAAATGGATAAAATGAAAATAATAATAGAAATAATGATAAAAATGGAAATGATGATAATTGGGAAAGGATAAAAAAGGATTTAGGGAAAATGGTGATATCTTTGGCATATGACCTTTGTTTTTTATTATATAAAATGCTAGATGAATATAAAACACAAGGATACCCAATGGGATGATGACACAACAAATTTCCTTCCTTTTGATATACCTTTTAATTTTTTATTGTTGAAAATAAAAATCATCCTTATGGGCTTCGTTGAAGAAGAACTACAACATCCAAAAATAATTTCAAATTCTTAAATATATCTTGTGTTTTTATGATTAATAAGTGAGAACCATTTGACACTTTCCAAATTTCAAAATTTGGTCTTCATTTTGTTAAGTATGAATCAAATTCCCTCTAGTTAATGGTTGACAAGAAAACACATCAACATTAGGCTCCAACTATGGGACAATGACCCCCTATGGGTTGTTGAGAACACTAGACCAACACCAACCACCTTTTCCATTAGGCTATGAAGTAATCCCCAAACCATTATTTTAACTTAACAAATTCTTATTAGAAAGCTTCACTAAAAAAACAAAATTATATACATGAGAAAGAAAAATCTACCTACCCTAACCTACTTCGAGAGAAAGGCTACTTTCAAGTTTAAGTAGACTTCCAATAGAGTGACGTACATAACCAAATCATACACTTACACCTAGCCACGGTTGAGGGTCTTGGTTTATTGCAAATGTTCCGAAGACATTCCTCCATCATGCAATGATAAACGTGCCATTGTGACGTTACAAAATAAATTGCTACTGAGAATCCATGGAGGGTTGTACCATTGGATTTATTTCTTATCAAGAATCTCATTGTCTCTTAAATTAACATATAACATCCATCTATTTTGTTGCATGTAGAAATTATGATGTATGTTTGCAACTGTTCATGAAATTTTAATCAAAATCACAAAACACAAACCTACTCTACTACTTTGCGGAATTCAATTCACAATTTAGAACATCAATCACATACATGCACACAATTATTTTCCAGGGGAAAGCAATATGCTAAAAACCCTAATGCTTGCTTGCATTAATATGATGAATAGAGATGCATTACAATTGCTTTGCTCAACTGAGCACAACCTGTCAGTGAATAACCTATCTATCTGCTCACTGAAAAGATCTGACCCAGACTTAGTAAATTTATGCCTCTTCTTGAACCCTTATTTCCTTGCCAAATTGACTTGAGAAATTAGGCCCCTATTATTTAGGAAATTCCTCCAAAATGATTGCACAATTCCAAAGGTTGATCATCTAACTGCATGCAATTCTTGTACACTTAAGACTAGTCTACAACTGATGTTACACTACCTTGGAATCTCCACCAAAGCTAGGAAACTCGAATTCACTGCATGCACTAGCTATTTTGGGTTGATTGATCAGTTAACTAGATGATCACTGAATTTGACTGAAGTCCCACTGCTCAACTGAACTTCCACTAGTTCCTCCATTAATTAGAACTAGTTTAACTGAAAACAACTTGAAATAATTGACCTTGATTGCTACAAATTAGCAATCGCGCATGCTTAACTGAACTCTAACTCCTCCAACTTGAATTTATTGAGATAACTGAGTGACAAGAGCCATGTCACATAAGTTAACTACATCCAAGTTGTCTGTTGATGCGGAAATTCGAATTTTCTCAATTTAATCTAAGGAAAAATCAAATTGAGAATTTTTTCTGCATTTTCAACACTCTCTCTCAGTAAGAAATGGATTATCAACCAACCCTATCCTACACATGTGGAACACAAACTTCCCTTTTTACAAAGCCTTTGTCAAAATGTCAGCATCTTGTTCCTTTGTCGGAATGTATTGAAGCAACATTATCTGCCTCTGCACACAATCCCGTAAATGGTGATACCAAATATCTATATGCTTGGATAGATAGTGAAATACAAGATCCTTAGAGAGCTTGATGCAACTCTGATTATCACAGTACACTAGTACAAAATGGCTAATTAGTTACTAAAACAACGACTAAAATTTGCATATAAATGACTATTTTTTTTCTTCAGTCGGTGACCAATAGTAGCTAAATTACATTATCTTTTGACGCGGCCAACTTTTAGTTGTTTTTAGCTTAGTCATTAATTGATTGTCTCAAATTTATCATCTAGCAGTATATTTAGTCATAAATTTGGTCATTAATTTAGGTATTGATTTAGTCATTAATTGCCACAATTAATGACCAAATATACAACAAAATATATTATTATATGATCATATGAGAAAACCAATTAATGGCCAAAGAAATATGACCAAAATGTTGGTTGTGTTATAAGATAATGTGAATTAACTACTAATAGTCATATATATGCAAATTTTAGTCGTCGTTGAAACCAATTAATGACCAAAGAAATATGACTAAATTTTTGTCATGTTATAAGATACTATAGATTAGCTACTAATAGTCGTATGTATGCAAAATTGAGTTGTCATTTGTAATGAAAAATTAATTATTTTTAGTATTCATTTATATTTTTTTGGTAGTTTCATATTCATTATATAAACGACTAATTTAGTAGTTTATATTCATTTCATTTATTTTCATTAATAATCATTATAAACGACTAATTTAGTCGTATATTCATTTTATTTCTGTTCATCATTAATCAATATAAATTGCTAATTTAGTAGTTTTAGATTGCTTTTATATGTTTTTTCCCGTAGAAAAAGTCGCACTCTCTTTATTAATAAAGAAACTACATTTTGCAGATGCATAGCATATACAATATTGAGGCATAGCCTGTCTTTCTTGTCCAGTCAAAACTGTGTTTGCTAGTTTTGGATTTTGGAGAAGATAGAATAGAGAATCTAAAAAATATAAGTACTGCTCTACGTAGAGAGCTCTAAAACAGTCAAAACACAAAAGGAGAAAAATAAACAAAAGGAACTGAGTAAAAGTGGTCCACGCCAGAAGCGCAGCGAAGGCACTTTGGGGGGAATCAAGTTCTCCTCCCCTTTTTCTTCTCTACCTTGCGCCACTCTCCTTGGGTAGGAACCGTGGGAACAAGTTGAAGTGGGTTTTCTTCGTCGGGTCGAGGGTTTTCCTTGTCAAAGTTAGAGGTGTCTGATGTATGCTGCCTTTTGGTTCCACTGATTTCCATTATATTTGAAGTCATTTCCGGATGCGGTTCCATAGACAAGTGCGAGGATTGCTTCTGTGTTTCTGCTTGGCTGTTCTCATTCGGTGTGGGAATTTCCTCCTTAGCCTCTTCCTTCTCCTTAGGATCTGGTGGGGGGAATGTCCAACCCTTTTGTTGTTTACCGGGTTTCTTCCTTCTTTAACTGTGTTTTTTGTATTGAAGGCAGGCATTTTGTAAGTGTCCAGTTTGCCGACATATTCTGCATCTAAATGTTGTGTTTTCATAATCTAATGTTTGCATCCAGTTGCGATCTTTATGCTTTAGCTATATGTAGTCTAGTAATCCTTTACTAAGATCCACTTCCACATAGATGCGTGCGAAAGTAAAAATTCTTTCCTCCACATGATGTGTGTCCATTTTAATATATCCGCCAATGGTATTGCTTATGCATGCAAGAATCTTTTGGTCCCAAAAATGGATAGGGTGGTTATGTAGACACACCCATACTGGCATCCTGGAAACAATGAAGGAGTTGGTATCAAACTTTGGGAACGAAGGAGTGATAAAGAGATCTGAAGATCCCCAGAACCATGGTCCCTCCTGAATCACTAGGTCCCTGGCCTCAACTGATGGTAATTTGACTATAAAAAAAACCTTTGGAGCAGAGGAAAATCTCACTGTTTAGGGACCATCTTGTAAGAATCCAATGGAATAGGTCCATGGGTTTTGGCCAGAAACCATTGAAACGACAAATGATGGCTTGCTTTTCATAACTGCTACGTACCTCCTCTGTCTTTGTTGTTTCTATTGTTAGTTCGGGGGCTGGGAATATATCCAAGGGTTTCCCATTTCTAAAGGGATTTCTTCTGCATCAGGTTCTGCGATCATCGTCGAGGCAGTGGGAACTTTGCTCTCCAGTTGCAGGCTGTCCTCATGCTTGTCTTGACGGCTATACCCTCGCGTATTCCTGTTCTGGCAGCATACCTTTGTCCCAAGTTTCTGAGCGGCTTGGTCTTAGCTCGTTTGTTGAACTTGAGTCGGATCGGCGAGATCAAAGCCTGATCTGAGAGATTTGTGTCATTCCACGGTGAAGGGGAATGACCCAGCTACATGCAGCATCCTTCTTTGGCCTATAGCAGCAGATCCAGTGTATAGGATTGCAGATCCGAAACTGATAGCATGTAAAACTCCATTCCTTGTCACCCATCTATTTTTGCTCAGGTCGGTCGGCACTTCTTTTGCAAAACTGGAGATGGTTTACCCTTTCCCCTTCTGCAGTGGGCATGGGCGCTGTGACATCCTTGATGAATCCCCGATTCGAAACCCCCAGCCACCGTAGCCGAGCTGCAACGCAGGAGTGGGCGCAGAAGGGGTCAGGGTGCAGATCAGAGTGCCATGGTTTGTTTCCGCCCGTCTTGGGCAACCTTTCTCGGCACCTTGCGTATTGAATCAGTGGGTTACAAAAGCATCCATGGGAGCAGCGCGCAGACTCGAACCGAAATCTCAATTCACTATTCAATCTATCTCTTAATTTTATGTGTTCATTATTAATCAACATAGATTAATTAGTATGATTTTGCGACTAAACTACTAAAAAAAAAAAAAAAAAAAAAAACAACAACAACAACAACAACATCATACAATGTGAATTGGTTCATCTAATATGAAAATTCAAAATTACTTATGTTAGTTAAAATACTAAACAATATCAAGTGCAACTATAAATAATTTCAACCACAAAAATTATATTATATGAAATGTCGAGTATTACAATATGAGTTTCAAACTTAACATTGGATGGACTACAATTTACACATGAAATGTTGTTTCATCACTATAAAACATTATCATTGTGCAGTCAAGTCATTGCAGGTGAATTCACTAACTATGAAGACTTGAACATCAGTCTTTATGTGTGTGTCTTATGTGGGATATTGGCTTTAAGGGTACCACTAGACTGGTTTTCTTCTCTCACTTTTTGCATTTGTCACTCCAGTGTTACTGTTCTCCTCTTTCTTCAAATCCTGCTTCTTACCATCAATACTGAGTTCCTTTTTTGAAAACAAAAGAACATAGAATGCAGAGTGTAAGACATGAAAGACGATGAATGCTAGAATATAAATTAAAGTAGCTTATAAAGGATTTATATTATTTATACCTCAACATCAACAATGTTAAATCCATTCTTCCCCATAAGAGCAAGAAACTCGAACAAGTTTTCTTCAGTTGAGCGATAGTGGCCACTATGTGGCCAGATGACCTGTATAAAAAAATTAAAGTCACCATAGAAAAGAACACCTTAGTAACTTAGTATTCAACCTTCAGGGCAAGCTTAGGCACAATCATGCCAACTAAGTTACATGTTAAAAATCTCAAGTTGTAAATAACTTGTTAAAACAAATAATATGAGGTGTGATGTCTAATCCTTGTCATTTTATTCACAACAACAATTTGGTGCCTAATGCATGAATTTGGTCAAGTATATAAACAACATGTTCTCAAATAACAACATGAAAGTAAACTTTTCTAATAATCATGAAAATCTTTCAATACAAAACAGTTAAAAGGATTTCAATCAATATCGTGTAATATTGATTTCATATTCAAGCTCTGATTGTTGTTTAAACAGAAATAATACAAAGTCTTTCAATTTCATAGTTAAAATACAAAGAAAAATCAAAATAGACGTTCAAAATACAATCAAACAATAAAGAGAGGATATCATGGAATGGACATTGAAATTATAAAAAATTGTTTACCTATCCATCGATATCTTATCACACATTCCGAAAACATTTGCTTGCCCAAAATAACCATGAGGTGAAAGAATCATAACATTAAAAACCATAGGAATACTTACTAGAAACATTTCCAAAGTCGATGGCTGAAGTGCTTGAAGGATCTCCAACAACAAATGAATCATATCCAAGACAAGACCTCTATATTGTATCCCCATCCTTTTTCCAATCACATTTCATGTAACCTGCCCACACCAAAGTCAAGTAACAATCAAATGAAGGAATTGACATTTGTTTTTATCTTTTATATGTATAAACTTTGAATATAATTTGTTTGGTAACATATTAATTCATATTTAAAGCCTTCCTGTCATGAGAATGTGTCAATCAAGTAGAACATCAGAAAAATTGACCTCAATGAGGTCCTCTAACAATTTCTACAATATCAATATTTGTCTTGCTGTGATATCTTGGATAGAAAAAAGAACATATCTGCAAATGAAAAAGCCATATATTACTTATGTTCAAACTATGTATATGGTGTATTCTTAGGTAACTTTTAAAGATGTCCCTCTACATTTTCCAAAGCGGATTGTAGCTTGGTTAAACTCTTTATCCTTTCATTCAACATCAGTTCTGCAAGATAAATGTCACACATTATTATTTCCCATTTCTCAACATGCTAGATATGATAAATTGAAAGTCACATAATAGCAAGAGAAAACCATTTTCTAACCAAAACAAATAAACAAGCAATGCCTCTAATAAAACTTCACACCTTAAAAATTACTCTGCGACGTGCTTAGACTAAAGGTGGTATTCTTTGAATCATATTTAGGTCATATTTAATGGGATATTCGTATTTTTACCATGATTTCAATTTGTGCTAAAAGAAATATATAAATCTAGGTTATTATCAATGAACTTCAAGTATAATTCAAAAAATAATGTCATTATAAGGTATGGAGAGAGAAACATCTTCATAACTAGGATTCTCTATTTTAGTTTGGTTTGAGTTGAGTTGGTATTTGAATATATAGTTTTCTCTAAAGAAGTGAAATAGAAAGATGAGAATCGAAATAACCTTGTGAATTTTTAATTAATTCATATTACATATCTCTAAAATAGACATGTAATCCTTCTCTGCTATTTGATAGAGATTTATTGGCATAGAATAATAATGAATTAACTATCAAACACAATAACACAATATAATAACCATTGAAATAAAAATGACATGGCTTTGATATTGTGTGCTTGAAGGAAATCAAAAAATGGTTGTGTTCTTTATTTATCATGAAATAGTATTGAAGAAAAATGTTGGTTCAGAAATTAAACTTCGTTACCAATAGGAGATGGTCATGTTGGGTAAGGAAAGGATGAATTTAAGGGCTCAAGGTCTAACTCCAATACATAGTTATCCTTGTCACTACAAAATACAAAGTTGTCATCATTTTCTTATCCAGGTAAAAAGAAAAGTGAGTTTGTATTTGTGCACTTGTGATAGTATATGAAAAACAGAGCACTAGTGGAAATCAAAGTGTGTTGTCCCATCATTCAACCTAACAGAAAACTTATATATTCAGTTGTTGATTATAATAGAAACCAAATGTAAAACTCACTTAACCTGATATTTACATGACATAGTCATAATGAACTAGTACAATAGAAGCATGCTAACTCATAAACAAGACATGATAAAAAAGAATAATGGAACATTATTTCCTGCCACATAATTGGCATGAATAAAATTTCCACAAAATTCATCCAAAAATTGAGAAGAACTTATGGCAAAAGAACATATCATTAGTGTTTTGTACCCTGTTTAACACATGTAACCTAGGGAAGTAGAGGAGGCCAAATGTAGTAGGATTCCAATTGTGTGGGATATAAAAACATAAATGTGGAAAAACATGCCTGCCAATTCATGAAATCTCACTCTAAATAATAGAACATGTTGAGGATAGTAATGATGAAAATAGATCATGTATTAAGATCAAGCCCCTTATTGGTCATCAATTAGCAAGGCGGCTGATAATTTTTACTCTAAAAAAAATATCATAATTAGTGTAATGGCTGTGTGGATCTTTTTGCGAATTTTTTTACATTTATATTATGGCGTCCTTGCAGGAAAGAGTGATGAAAGTTCTCCAGGTTTGGTCAAACTTGTTTCTCTTTTCACATGCTTATGTGAATGGACGGAGAACTACCTTTCTTCGGTTTGGAAATTCAGGTGTCCCTTCCTTTCATTCAATATGTGGAGATGCCCCACCATTGAAGGACCTTGATAGTTTTGAATCCAATCTTATAGACATAACAGATGGATGTGGTCCAAATCAAGATGTTGCTATGGTGATTGGAGAGGGAGGAAAAACTCGAGAATTGTTTAGTATTCCTCTTGTGGAGCTTGAAAGATAATGTAGGAAAAATGGTTTATCTATTTGTGGTGGTAGGGAAGTAATGTTTTTCCGATTGCTTAGCTTAGAAGAGGAAGAGAAGCATAAGAACCAAGATCAAGATGAGGATTTCAGGTATCGGTATAACTTTGAAATCAGAGGGAAGCATGCAATAGAAACTGATGCTTATATACAATTGGGAGGGGGAAGGTGGAGCACATGTGAAGAAATAAAATCCATACTTTATGATGATAAGGGCTACATATCATTATCATCATCTAGGAAAAATGTTCAGGAAGAATCATCTTTACAGTCACGGGTTGAGGAACGTGAATCAGTGGATGCATCTTGCAGTGGAACTTTACCAAAAAATGTTGGTGTTGTGATGGTAGTGTCACGTGATGTGCCCCCAAAAATTTAAAATATTCTAGGCACTGTCAAGGAAAATTTCTTTCTCTACTCCTTAACTCATATTTCGCCCCATCCATATTTTGATAGACCAATTATCAAGATCATATAATGATATTTTCTTTAATGAAGGAGTCCAAGGGCTAACAATTTAAGGATATGATCATTTTTTTTTTTTAAACGGACAATCTCGTCTGACTTGCAAGGACTTGGGTGTCAAACTTGTTGCGGAGCCAATGTTATTCACATGTCAAAATTTTGAGTATGACTTGGGGTTGAGTTTGAATTAGAGGATTTTGCTTAATATTGTTTAGTCAAGGAAAAGAACCAAATTGACAGTCCATTTGAATTATGATTCATGAAGCATAGTAAAAGAGTTGGTGAGATTAATAGGGCTCATCCTTGTCGTGATGTGTTACAGTCAAGTGGCATGAATGCATGAATTTCAAAAGGCTGAGATATGATATAAATCTTCAAAAATTTTGACCAAATAAATAACCCAAACCTGACAATTGAGATATGATATAAATATTGGGAAATTTCAATCAAATACATAACCCAAACCTTTAAACCTAGTAGTGTAAAATCCATTGTTTGAAGTGTGTCTACCGAAGACAAATTTCTTAAATACTTTTAAAAATTAACAAACAAATAATTTATAAAAGCACGAAATTTCGTTGTCAATCAAATGTCAAACCGGATAACAACTAAAGCGATAACCCGTAATGACAATCCAAAATCGAAAAGGCATATTGGACAAATGTTCAAAACTCATTGGGAACATCCCAATCCTACAGTCTACTCATCTAAAGCAACCGAAGGTGTTACCTTACCTGAGAAACATGGAATTTTAATGATATAAATGAAAAAAAGACAAATAATTAAAACTTTCTATTAGAACCAACGCAAACAATGAATGATAACCAAAATGAAAATGGGGCAAAATGTCGCATACCCACTCCATGAGACTTCCATCCGCTTCCATACTAGATGTTGCCCAAGACTAAGTAGGTCATTCCGCTGGTGTCCACATACTCGTATCCATAGTAGAATTCATCCTCGTATCCACATACAACCTACATTGGTCATACCCTTCTGTAAAGAAAAATAAAAATAAAGTTAAGCCCAAAAGCCTTTGTATTGGTTAACGGTTTAAAGATTTTGAAGTGTGTATTTAAAAAGAAGATTCTCGTACCAATATCCTTGCTTGCTTTGAAACTCTATTCAAATACATCACTTCCTCCAAAAAATTTGCATATCATGTATCGTCATAATTCAAGTCATCAATTAAATGAAGTTCTATCATCTCTAGAGTAGGGGTGCTCTGAATAAAGAAACCTAATACATTGATTTCCCTATCATGAAATTCAATTATGTCTACATAAACCTGTATATACGGATATGAGAGAGTGGGGATCTGAGACGTCAAGGTATGGGATATTTTGAAAGTTCCTGCATTACATTTCAAAACCAAAATAAGCCAACTCTGCACTCATTTACGAGGTAAAAGACATAAATATTCATTATGAACATCATGGAAAAAAACCGTGGAAGAATTTTATGGTCTTTTCACATCTTATAGCACATTAACTTTTTTATTTTAGGTAGTGTATATTTTCATTAATAAATAGATATGAAACAAAGCCATTACTTGGTTTTGTTTCATATCTATTGGATATACTGAATCTACAAACAAGACATAATAATGAACCAAAACATAATAGTCAACCTAATCTACATCAATATATGATTTGTATAATTTTTTTTTATGCTATACTTGACAACTAAGTAGCAAATGCAAACATTCTTAAACATTGAAACATGTTGTCCATTGCACACGTAAAATAAAATCATAAATTTTGTTTTTACCAAGATAAAGTTGTCACCCATTAACAAACATTGGAGATTAGGAAGCCTCTCAAACAACAAATTGAGAAGACACATATTTCTTTAAGCAAAGTCACAACACATATGACCAGCTCCTTTAATGATTTAGAGCTCCCCATCATCTCAATCAATATGTCCACAAAGAAATTGTATGCATTATCGGGATATGAGTCCATTTCCAGTAAGGTCAAATTACTTCCACGTTGTATATTGAGTCTCAAGATAAAGCATGAAAGCTCTTGAAACAATATCCCATTCACTCTCAAATATTTTATCATGTATGCCCCTACATACACATACAAGACAACTTGCGTTTACAGTGGTTTATATTTTATCCACATACAACCTGCATTTACACTGGTTTCATTGTAAAGCGTTGAAAGTAATAGTAAAATCTAGATCTACATGGTTGTAGTTTGAAGTAATGTGATTGAGGAGGTTTTATCCATATCTAGCGGCTGTTTGATGCAAATTCAGTGATTCCTCTACTGAGGACCACAAACACAGGGAGTGCACAAAAGGTCGAATACTGATGATCAAATATTCTTTATGGTTTGGCTAGTCGAGTGGGGTGTCTGATCAAATTGAATGAGCATACAACTAAGCTTCAAAAGGGGTCCTATGCAAGTGCTTTTAAATGATATCCCTTGGAAGCTTCAAAATAGTGCTCAGTATCATCATACGAAGGACCACCCAAAAAGAAACCATCTGATCCTGTTGAAGTTTGAAGAACCAAGTCACCCTTTTCAGAAGACCATTGCTACTGTCATTTTGAGCAATTATTTTAATGTCAACACTTGGGATTGCTGGCAGCATTGACCCGGAATGTACTTTCCTAGGCACCCCACAAAAGAAGGAATAGTAGGTTGACACCCATCATTTTTAATAGCAATGTGCTGATCTCTTCGATAAAACAAGACCTCCAAAACTATTTTTCTCACTAGCATTCCTTTTATCTCTCAGAACAAAGACCATTTCATCTTCATGATTGGCCTAGCGAGTGTATCGATATACAAAAATGTTGCTTGGTCTATTAACACTTGAAACAAGTTTGACATTATTGATCATATTTATAAATGCACCCTCCTTTTGCCATATTTCTACAATAATTCTTCGAGACACTCAATTGCTTTGGGATAAGAACTTGAATCAACATGTATTTCACCACTCACTAGATATTTTTCACCAGTCAAATATATAGGCTTATGGTTCAATACATTGAATTCTAATGAAGGCATTCCAAAGAAAATGCACGAGTTCAAGAAATGAAGCATGTGCACATGAGAAGCTTCTAAGTAGATTTGCTACCATCCTTTCTCAATCAACAAATTCATTGGTTCTTAGTTTGGCTGTACGATGTAAGAAGCCACAGGATGAGTAGACATAATCGAAACCAATAGGCTTTTTGGATAAACACTATATATGAATGATCAGAAACACTAACATTGACATCAGTAAACTTTCTCTCCCAACACCAGTCATCATCCCAATCTAACAAATGAAAAGAAGGTCCATGTTTTACCTCAAGAGGCAATGCACTAGGTAGGACTTTCTCAAATGTGAATTCACTACTCTCATTTGTTAAACTTAAAGAGTTAAGATTTTCTAAACCTAGAGTTCAAAAACCAGAGAAGTAAGTGATATAGAAACCGAGGAGTCACGTCCTTCCTTACATATCAACAAGGGCCTTTATAAATTCAATGCCAAACATTGGTCTAGTTACTGCCACATCAATATGTGATGGTGAAAATTGAAGACCAGAATCACGTTCTATTGTTGTGGTCAGTGGGGATATTCGATATGAACATGGTTGAACGTCGAAGCAGAAGTTTCCCATTACATCAACCCTCTTTAGTTGAGGCTTAACATTGTCTGGCCCATGTGTCAAGCCAACTTGACGCTTGCCATAATATCCATTTGTCACTAATTTCAGGGAACCACAAATATTATAATGTGTTGCTTCTATCTTTGGGATTGAAACCATGTTTGGCACAACCATGAAATTCTCCAAACTACTAAACTTGAAGTGATCCTTCTCAGCCTTGATTTTGTAGCGTGTTGATGTTGCATGATCACGTTTGTAATATCCCTAGACATCTCTTGTAGCTATTACTTTTTCATCAAATAATATCTTAACACCTTCAAAACAGACTCCTTCAGAAGTCACCACAAGTCCTCCAACTGAGAAACTTGTGACCTAAAATGGCTGAGATATATTAACATGACTGTGCTCAATAAGAACCTCTATAGATGGAAGTGAAACATCAAATATTGTATTCTCACCCTTGTAGAATGGCAACAACCTTTATTTTCCACATGGAATAAAATTAAAAGCAAATTTCCCATATGCATTAGATATTGCATGAAAAAGTGCTTGATTTGGCCAAGTAGCTTCTTTGAGGGTACTTCACCTCATGGACATCATTTGAATAAAGGTATACATGAACACCTAAAATAGGGTTACCCTAAGAAAAAACTAAGCCATCCATATCATAACTTGGGACATAAAAGATGTCATCTACTACCAGATTTCCAAATCCCAACTCCATCTCTGGAGAGCCTCTTTGGGCAATTGTTAAGAGAACATGAGAATCACGTATTTAAAAGAGAATATTATAGATAATATACTCTATAAACCTCAATCATTGTACCTCATGCATAGCTCCATCCTAGCTAGGATCGACATTAGGTATGACCTTGTATCTTCTTCCTCTGTTTAAAAATTGGCTCACAAAGCCCGCTCTTTCCACTTCTTCACGTTTGATTTCATGGAGGGCTACTGTGTCCTCTGGACACTCATCCTTAAGGAATATCCAAACTAATTCTACGTATCAAACGAAGGAAAAGAGAGAAAAATATCATGGCCTTTCCTTTTTGAAAAAAAATGTAGTGGGATTTGATATGACCTGATATTTGTATACTGCTTGAGGATTGATGAAGTTTATGTATTCATGATGGGAAGAAACCAACCTATATTTCCTTGGAGTAATATTTGTAAATGTGTAACTGCCTCCCTGCGACGTAAACACATCATTAATGAGATCATTGCTGGTGGAAATAAGTTCAACATTCACATTGGCACGACCTCCATTTATATCTGGACAACTATATGCTCCAACAACCCCCATCACTCTCCTAGAAATAGTGAACCAGTGAAGTGAAAATTGGTGTTTCATGGCCATTGCAACCATTGTGATCCACTGATACATATTCACCCATTTAATATATATTCACTTCACCAAGTCAGAGAATATGAATATTTCTGATGTAATTTTTCCACTCAATAATCTTAACATCAAATCCGAAACTGCCTCATTCATCTTCACATCAAATCCGAAATTGTCTAGTTCATCTTTAGAGAGCTCTTGAAACAATTTTTTAGAATTGTATCGAATCTATACAAATATATTAAAAAATTTATTAATGTATACTGCTACCAATCAAAATGTTTAAAACAATACAACGCTAATAAATTTGTATTTCATCTCCATTGCACATAATTCACTTTCCTTCGTAGAATGCATATAGCTCCTAGATCTTTTCTAGGTGCTTCAATTGGTGTAACATATATTTTGTAGATGATCTTGATAACTTGCTATCAGTTTGCAATGATTCATTTCATGTATTTTTTTTCTATAATTATGATGATCAATAATTCTTTAGATTAAATAATCAATCTATTCCTTGAACAAAGATTATATGTAAAGTAAAATTTACATGAGTAAATTTTTAACTTTTCAAATTCCACTTATATTTATCAAAATTTCGAGTAAGAAATGCAGAGTATCGTTACAACTTACATTATTTGGTGAACTAACCGCTGGGTCAATTGCTTCAACAATTTTACTGGGTTTCCTTTGCCATCAATGTAGGGATTACATTTAAAATGTTCAAATATTATTTTTAAAAATTCTTAAATTGTTATGGGATTTGCCATCAATGTAGGGATTACATTTAAAATGTTCAAATATTATTTTTAAAAATTCTTAAATTGTTATGGGATTTACTACCGAAGAAGCAACCTGATAAACCTTTACGCCATGATTTCCTGTGTGTTTGGCCATGGCTACTAAAGTTGCATTCACAACCATGTCTGCCAATATCTGCAATTTGAATTCAACCAAAAAAAATAACAAGAAAAAGGATAATGTTTTTTTGGGTCGAAGTTTTGAAGACATATATGGAAGATCAGATCTCCTAAGAGAAATAAATAACGTAGAGAAGGAAAAATCAAATAAATATGATTTAAATAATTAAAAAATGTCAAATCTAAGTTTGGAACCATCCATTGTCATCTTCCAGATATAGATGAAAAACGTAATCTAATAAAAATAAATTAATATGGAAATACTCCAAAAAACCTAAAATTAATTATGAAATGCTTTTTCACACTTTGTTAAGAGTTACTCACTAGATCTAGCATAGTATCGGCCAAGAAGCAAGATAGTTGACTTTTTCATAGTGCGTAATGATTGGATCAATAATTCTGTAAGCTAAATATTTGATTTAGCTCAACAACAATGTGAGAGTAATCCAACATCGGATTGAAGGTTTCCTCAACTTTGTTAAAGACTGACTTTCGATGAAACCTCGACATCCATTGATCCGCCAACAACTGTTGGAACTGCCATACATGTAACGAACATCTGAAGCATCCACCATGTCTCCATTACAAGGAACTTCGAATCTGAAAACCTACTAGTTTTTTTTCCAGGTTTTAGCAGCTCACAACATCTCTCTTTCTCTAGTTCCCAACTAGTTGTCGCTAGTTCAATGCCAATAGAATCTGAAATCACTCTAATGGTTGAGATGTCGATTTTCACTAGTTGTCGCTAGTTCAATGCCAATAGAATCTGAAATCACTCTAATGTTTGAGATGTCGGTTTTCAGGGGCACCAAACACATGGATCCACTGAAAATCCAACATCTAGCCGCATGATCTAGATCTATTTTATCCTCCTAGAGATTTGGATAGGTATTACCCTGGTAGAAACAGTGCCAGATGTAAAACAATGCCTTTACATTGCCAATTATCAATGCAAGATGATCTATGGAAAAATCACCAAAAACCCCAAATTTAGGGTAATTTAAACTATTAAATTATTAAGTTTTTTGTAATTCAAAGTTTAAATAAAATAATTACAAATCTCTTTACTCTCTTTGAAAATAGAGAGTAACTTTTCATTCAAATAATATTATTTTAACTTTGAAATAATAGAAATTTATTTTTATTTTAATTAATATATAATTGTTTGTGGTTATTTATATGCATTTTTCAAAGTTATTTGTAATTTCAGATTAAAAATAAAATAATTATTGCACCCATGGGGTAGATCTCACGTAAAAACGTAAATATGTAACTTAAATGTAAATGTAAACATAAAGGTAAATGTAAATGTTAATATTTAACATTTAACATAAAAGTAAAAGTAAAAGTAAATGTAAATGTTAATATTTAACATTTAACATTGTTAATCTAAAGTCGGCCCTATTGAAAAAGAAATCTAATTATTAATATGTATAAACACAACATAAATTTAAAATATAAAGAGGTTTACGAATAATAAGAAAAGAGCTATGGTAAATAAATAAGATATATATATATATATATCTATATATATATATATATATATATACTATATATATATATATATATAATATAATATATATATATAGAACAACAAGCAGAAGGAACAACACAACAATAGAAGGTACAACAAGCATCCTAAGGGGAAAAAGAAGGAAGCAAACCAATGGAATTCAAGACAAGAAGAATCAACCCTCTTAGGAGTAGTCAGTTTACAAACCATGAAAAAATACCCGAGAATCAATGTTATGTAAATTTGCTTTACTAGTAGGACAATATGTTAGACAATATTCAATAATGACTACATAAATCTATGAATTTTTTAATATAAGCATAAGAGAAGGGACTGTGTTCCCAGCGCATTCTCCAGGCTTTAGTTTCCACTTATGCTACAGTTGATTGTAATAGGAGCTTGCTCCATCACAACTTTTGGTAATATATCCATTATCTGATCTTGTTTTTATATATATATATATTATATATAATATATATAATAATATTATATATACTATAATTTATAAATATATAATAATATATTATAGTAAACTAGAGGTATGGTATAAATAAAACCTATTTTTAACTTTACTCCGTTAATCTCTTTATATTTATGAAAACTCAAAAAATAGGTTTTTTTTAGGTGGATCTCGCAGACACATAATTATTAATACCATGGGCCAATTACCATAATAAAAGAGGTATAAAGATGTTTATAAAAGAGGTATGATAAATAATAAATATAAAAGAGGTATAAAGATGTATTGTAAATAAATAAAACCTTTTTTTCTCCATAAACCTCTTTACACTTACTAACACTCAAAAAATAAATTTTATTTAGGTGAAGCCTATGGGAAAAATACCATGGGCCAAATTATTATTAATACCATACAAAAAATACTATTAATCATAATATTAATATTAAATGATTATTATTATTATTATTATTAAA
>APFE030170584.1:83310-140345 GCA_000404065.3 Pinus taeda | reverse complement strand
ATTTTCAAAATCGGTTGACTTTCTTGCTACTTCAAAGAAACGAGTAATTGTATTAGTTCCCATTTCAAAGTTTACATTGTTCCTCACTATGGATGACCTTTTTCCAAGGTTGAATTCACATGATTATTTGAACCTTCTAAGAGTACGTATGTCAAAAACATATTTTTTTTATTTTTCTTTTATTTTTATGTAATGGGATAATTTATAATTAGTTTTTGTATAGTTTACTCTCTATAGTATAGTGTCATTATCCTCTTCTTCTGTGTGGGTGTGTAAACCATGACTTCCACCAAGACCTACAATGTGCCATATCTAAATTATATGCATTTGTACATTGTATCACATCAAAGGAGATCCATCTAGTTAGCATTCCACAGTGGCGTCAAAAGATAGCTGAGATTGTTTGTATGTTTGAGAAAGAACTTTCAACGAGTTTCATGGACTTGTAGGTTAATCTACTTGTACACCTAGTAGATGAGGTTGAATTGTTTGGGGTTGTTTTTTATCGTTGGATGTTATTCTTAGAGAGGTACATGAAGAAACTAAAAGGTTTTGTTCAAAAGGGAAAAACTCAAGGGATATAAGGAAGAGTTGTATATATCATATGAGTCTTTATATTATGTTAGTGAGTACATGAAGCACCTCAATAACACACCAAGTGTGGTGATTTGGTACAATGAAAGGGATGAAGACAAAAGAGAAGGGGAGCTTCTCAAAACGAATGGAAAGAGGTGCATGATAAAGAGTAAGTGAAGGCTTATCATTTTTCAAATAATTACACAATAAATATTAACACTAAACTTCATATTAATGCATATTCTGATCTCATACTTACTATATATATATATATATATATATATACTATATATTAATAATATATATATATATATAATATATATATATATATATATATATATATATATATATATATCTATGTTTGGTTTGAGTTCATCAGCAAATTCACAAATTGAAGCCATCAATGAAATTCATTATTTCAATATGGAAGTGACACAGCTGTGGGTCACATTGTGTGAAGAGAGGAGGAGGAAATGGGAGAGTGACAAGAAAGAAATCAAACGGTTGAATTGTAGAAGAATTCCTTATCCTAATCATTTAAAAGAAAATATGACAATGACATGTCGTAACAATTGTATTGTTGATCAAGTCATAGAGAAATATAGTGCATCTAGTCGTTATCAACATGCTAATGAGGATGCACTAAACATAGGGATTGGATGTAGTAACTTAGTAATTATAATCTCTTTATGTATAATTTTAACTTCGTATTTCACCTTTGAATTTTAACATCTATATATATTTTATATTTCTTTATTATGTTTGGGTTATTAAACACATGACACAGTGATTTTTTGACTTTCTTATTGGTGCATTTTTTCCCATCTATGTTGGCATATGGAAATAATTTTTGCACGAGGGATGCTAATGATGGATGCTTGACACATGATTGTGGAGTGCAAGTCATGTTCTACCATTGTAGTTATGCTAGCTTCCACCATTAAAACCTAATTCATGGGACATTAGGTTACGTTGGAAAGATACAAGAGATCATTCAAGTGGACTTCTCTTCATTCCAGTGTGTTATTTTTGGGTGCAAGTGTTGGGACACCTTTGATTGGAATAATGTAAGTGAAAATCGCAATAGTGGGCTTATACCTATAGACTCTAGAAAGATGTGGCAGGAAGCTAGGGAGCCTTATGTTTTATGTCGTATCTCCCATTGTAAAAGTTAAAAGGAAAACATTTTTTTTTAATGGAGCCTAACTTACCTCTTTCAAAGTTATCAATGAGATAGAAATAAGGTCATCCCTAGCAACAATTGTACTACTGTCACCACAATAAACACCCTGTTCAATATTTTTCATATCACCATATGCTTGGCATCTATACATTGTGCACTGTGTATAGTTTGGTACCACAACATGATTTTGGGATTAGGTTTCTAGAATATTGTTAGTGTTGATATAATTTCCTAACTTTTACCTTGGATCAACGTGTGTTCCTATAACTACATGTTAGCACTATGACCTTGATGCATTGATTGTATTTATGTGGTTTAGGCACATCCTTAATACCTATTTAGACATATGCGCTATAAGTTTTGAACTCCTTCATATTTTAAACATCCATACCTAAGGACACCTTGGTTAATATTATTAGGAGAGGGCACTAAAGGTTGGCTATAATAGTGTTATCTATGTCTATGCACGACAATGGTCATATGGTTTATCTCTGTGTACCCTATGCCTAATGCTCATTAATGGACCTCTTCCTGTCATGCTTGGATTTACAAAAAATGACATTCCAACATTGCCACATCAGTGTCTTTACGTGATGAGTTGACAAATGTTCAAGTGATGGGCTCATGATTTTGGTTTGTTTTTAACAGTGGCAATGGCCCACTGAGGGATCAATGTTTAGATCTACTTAACTCAAACCCTATATTTTTTTCCCCAACCTAACTCTCATTCAATCATATTTTCCCCGAAATATAGGGTCTAGAAGGTTTGGAGAGTTCCTCTTCCTAATTCCTAAAAGAATCGGGTTTAAAACCTTCCCAACTCATCGTGTTTTGTCCAATTAGCATGACCACAACAACATCTGGCATAACCTACTTCTCACAGGTAACTCCTTCCTCTATCTTCTAATTTCATATGCACACATTTTTGAAATTTACGGGGTATCTCTATGTATCTGGTTTTCTATTCTTCGTAGGTTAAAGTTTAATTTTAAATTTGGTACCATGTCTGTAGCTGAGACATTTCTTGGGGATACTTATTCCTATTGTGGCATAGTGTCGAGGTGTGACAAGCAGCTTCAGGCAATGCATTTTCCTTGCCTAGGCTTCGGTCCCTTCAAGGTTTATACTGGGTTGCCTTTTTATTTAACATTCTTTGTTTCTCCATGTACAGGTATAAATGTTCAAATTTCTATTGTGGTCTGTAGGGTTTTCAAGTTCAAGAGTACCCTACAACAGCATCTTTTCACCAAATTTCTCAAGTTTAACATTAAATTTTTGCTAATTGTCTTTGGGTAAACAATGTATGGTTCTTGTGGCTTTTCTAGTGAAATTTCAACCTGCAACAAAGGCTTAATATTTACTCTCTCTTCCTTACTCTTTTATCGCTTGATGTTGGTACTCGGGCTTAATCTCCATTTCCCATTTAGTCAACAGGTAAATTTTGGCTATTAAATCTGTGTTTCTTTTATTCATTGGCTATTCAACCAACATAGTTTATCACTACCAATTTTGGGTCTCTACTCTTTCTTTTTCATTATCGCAGGTACCTTAAGAATATTTTGACTATGGTTTGATTCCAGCACTCATAGTCTTTCATTATTCTATTAACATGTTTCACTGTTGTGTCAATCTCCAGGATGACTGAAACTCCTCCACTTCAATGGGACTTGCGTATTGGAATATATGTGATATTTCCTTTAATTTGATCTATGGCAGTGATGCATGATGCTATGTTGCCTTTCATGGAACATTGTTCCTTCGATGGATCATCATAGAAAGAAAAAAACTCTGCTCTAACTTGTATTTAATTAGAAAATCCTTTTTTTAATTATTATTATAAGCTTAATGAGTTCGTATCTAATTTTCATAGACATTTTTCTGTACAGATTACTGTGTTTAAGTTTATATAATTGGATTAAAATGTATGCATGATATCAGTTTGACGACTTACTAGTTATCTATATATTTCACTTATTTAATGGAAATGGTCTGTATCGGACATTGATTTTCTACAGCTCTGTTATGTTCATGGGTTCTAGAGAAAAATTATTCTATCATTGGTTTACTGGGCCACCTTATCAATTATGTACTAGTTTTCTCATTCTTTCTGATATTACATTGTACATTGAGATTTGATTGGCATATAGGATAGTTGGATTAATTCGTAATTTTTCTTCTGCACTACCCCTGTACTAATTCCACTGGCAATGTGTAATTCCTTGTATAATAATTTTTGCGTGAGTTTTATATCATTGTATACCATAGTACTAAACTTAACATAGATTACCATAATAGTAATAATCTTCCTGAATTACTATTTTGCAAGATATTCTAGAGTATATCTAGAAAGTTCTTGTACCACAAATGCAAACTTAACTCCAATAATCATGAAAATAAAAGTCTCAACATGCCGTTACAGATTCTAAATGCATAGCAAAGTAAGAAAAATTCTTAACAGTAACAAATAACAAACTAAACAGTAAGTATGGAGAGACAACATACTCGATAATATATATTTCTTCCTCTCAACCATAGAATTGTTTCTCCTTAGTTCACCCCCAAAAAGACATTCATTTTCTAAGGAATCAACAATCCATGTTGATCCTTGCAATAGGAATTTTGGCGACGTATCACTTTGGTTGTTTTTCACACCATTGGCCTAGGCTCTTCTTCACAAAATCTCACTTTTATCTCTAGTGATGCGTTATTCCAATCCGAGCTAAGCATTTATCTCCAACTAAGTAGTTAATTGATCTTTCTCTCCCATCCATTAAGTTTTTCCTGAATTCTTTCCATAATTCTTATCATGGAAAATTTATTTTATATATAATCTCACCTTCAAGTGTCTAATTTTCAAATGTTACCAATTTATCATTTATTTATCATGAAGACATTTATTTACATAATTATGTCATCACTTTTCATGACTTTTCTGTCATCATAGCCCAGTTTTAGTAACACAATAATAATACTAATACTTCTAGTAGTAGAGGGATATCACATTTTCCCAAAACACTACAACTGGGTGTTTTTTTATCCATATGTGTTAGATAGGGATTGGTGGTTTGTATGGAGACACAACCATAGATAAATTTTTTTTTTTGAGAATAACATTGTTATCATGCCAAGCATCGAGGAAGATACTCAAGGATGAGAATGGAGAGTGATATGTACTTGTGTTTTTTCATCATTTATACAATTGTTGTATGTTCTTTTCTTCATTATTTTCCTAAATATTTCCAATTGATGTTTCTCCCTCTGCTAACGTCATGATTGACATATAAAATATATCAACCTCATACATAAAATACATCTTTTTTATTAGATGAAAAATGTATTTATTAATATAGAAACATAACTTTCAATTAAAAAAATAAATCATTATCGGTGCATCAAAAATGCATTCATGCACCGGCTTTGATGCTGTATAAAATAAAACCGCACCATAGACAATGCACACATACCTTATGATGCACCATTGTAAACTAAAAGGAGTTATTATGCATGTATAAAATGTTGATTACATATTTTTATGAACTATAAGAGAAACAAATGGGCTTACATGATTGCATGAGAGGTTTTAATTTTTCCTTGTGTATAATGGAACAGTTTTGACTTTTCTTTTCAATGGTAATTATAAATAAAAGTTGAATTAATAAGTCTTTGATGGCTAAGAATTAAATGAAAAATAATGAGATGGTGATTACGAAGCATTTGTTTGACTTTAAAAGATACTTGGTGATGCATTTTTATTTCCTATTTAGATTATATCAAATAAATATTTATTTTTATGTATTTATAAGTAAATTATTTAAAGTAGACATGTCATTATAAGTTGTGTAATAAAAAGTGATAAGGCTACATCATAAGTTGTTGCAAATGAAATATTATTAAAATTTATCCTACCAAAAATGATCATTGAAGGTCATGAGTCCAGGCCATATACATCATTTCATTGATAGTCATGAACCTAAGCCATATACATCACGTCATTGGTTTGAAGGACCTCAATTGTACAATACAACAGTGACATGAAAGACACACCCGAAATTTTTCACAGTGCTTGGTGTGTGATTGATAAGACCCATGAAACCCTAATTTGATATCTTTTTTCCATAAAATTTCCTTTTAATTTCACTCTTATTTTACCATTCTCATTAAAAATATCTAACAACTTATAACATTTTCACAAATTCCCTTTCTGAAATCCATGGTGGTTTATAATAGATATCTTTGAGATCCAGGCAAAACACCTGGAGTGTGTATCTTAGGATAACAATTAGGTGTTCTTGCCCTCTCTGGCCTCCCATGGTTAGACCATATTGTATGGGTTCACCATTTCCTCCTACTCCTATTGTTGCTCCCTCTATGTCTCTAGTGCATGATTGACATATAAAATACATCAAGCTCATTTATAAAATACAATTTTTTTATTAAATGAAAAATGTATTTAATAATATGGAAACATAAATTTCAAACTTACAAAAAAAAAAACGATGCACAAAAAAAGTAGTTATGCATTAGATCTAGTGTGTTGTAAAACACAACCACACCATAGATAGTACAGACTTACCTATGACGCACTAATGTTGGTTCACAACTCTAAATTTTCATAGCAGTGCATCACACTTATGCACCGGTGTGCACATATAATGCTTTTTCACTAGGATGGAACTTTCACATTATCTAAAGCATTGATATATAGATATATTTTTAAATATTATTTAAGCAGTGTGTTAGGTAAATAATATAGCACTCCTATGAACAGAACATACCAAGCGCACTACATTTGTGATGGTGATTAACAGGTATTTGTTTGAGCTTCAAAATAGACTTGGTGACACACATTTTTTCTTGTTTGATTATGTAATATATATTATATCTATATATATATATATATATATATATATATATATATATATATATATATATATATATATATATATATATAATATATATATATAACGAAATTATTTAAAGTAGACATGTATTTATCATTGTGAACATGATGTAATATTAGCTAGGCGAAGTGTGAAAAACATTAATTTTAGTGAATATCTCGTGATAGTTTAATTTGTATTCTTTAAATTGTATTTACTATTAAAAAGAGTTAAATTTAATCAAGTATAATAGGAAATAAAGAACCAAAATAGCATCAAAATTTTATATCTATATTACTAGAAAAAAGTTTACTTGTCTCTTTAAGGGAGAACTTCCAAAAGAGAAAACTGCCAACTACAAGTAACTTAATAACAAGCCTTATTTTACATTTCTTTATCCTCATCTTTAGAGAGAGAAATTTTTAATTTAAATTGGCAAGAGTTTCTATAAAGATTAAATTTAAATTGCTTGAAAATCTCATTACTTTAGTAATAAAATAAATTCTATAAAATAGAATTTTTTAAGTCGTATTAAATCTAAAGTAATTGTATCAGGAGGCACTGTACAACTTATGGGAGAGATGTTTTCACATAAAATTACGTTTAAAAATAGTAAAATAATAATTGAAATTAACAAATTAAAACTATTAATAAGAAAATAAATTAATTTCAACCATAATTACAATACTTCAATTTAGCTTTCATTATGAGGAAGAAATGAAATGAGTAAAAAATTATAATTTACTTTTTACTACAAGGAAACAATGCAATTTTTTCACATGACAAGAAATAGCATTATTAATATTAGATTATGTGTAATTCATTTTGTGTTCCATTTACATGTAATATTTAAAACAAAAATATATTTATAACAAAAAATATGTTGAGACTAAATAACATAATTTTATAGATACTTTAGAGAAGTAATTTAAATTGAAAATTTTCTTATATTTTCACTTTAGTAAGAAAGATCGATAGAATTCTTATTCCATTAATAATTGCTTTCTAATTCAATGTATGAGGGATATTTGTAAAGTTTTCAATGTTTAATATGGACTTGATATGTAATATTAATTTAGAAAATAATAATAAAAATAATAATTAAATATATACATACATAAAAAAATATGAGGGGCATATTTCAAAATTTTAATATGGAGAACGTGAATTATAAATAAAAGATTTCAATGTCAGCTACATATATATTAATATGCTAGCTACCTAGATCCACCTAGTGCCTAAAGGGATCAAATCTCTTTTCACTCCAAAACATGTTTGGATCTCAAGAGATTTAATACCTCTCGGCATTTGGTAGATCCAGATTTAAGATGGATCTAAGCTGCAGGTCGTAAAAAAAATCTGACTTAAGTTTTTTAAATTTAAAAATAGATTGAATTTTATAAACCAATATTGAATTAGTTACATTGTGTTTTTGAATAATTTATTATTAATAATATTTTATATTAAACATTGAACAAGTTACACATTTTCATCTTTTGAAGAACTAACTAAATTAATTTACCATTGTTGGTAGTAAATATCTTACTAATTAACTTAGATTCAATATCAATGAACTATCTAAGAAACAAAAAAAAATATTTATCATAATTTTAAAGTCATAGTTTCAACCATACTAAACTTTGTAATAATAAAAATATATTTGCTTTTTTTGTAAAGTAACTCATTTTACATGTGATTTCATATACACAATTTTGATATAAATTCAACAATACATAATGTATAATAAACATTTTTTCATAAAAATAGACATCATAATGATAATCATCTAACAAACATAAACATCATGTAAGGTACACAATTGAATTCACTAACATCATCTAATTACAAACACTTACAACGGCACATATAAATGTCATTAGCTAGCACACAAATCTAATAATATAATAGGGAATCATCATTTTTATCACATCTAACAAAACACAAAGATTATTATCTAACATCGTCACCATAGACATCCTCAAATTAATATATATCTCATATCAAATAATTGCTATCACGTACATATATATCTACAAACAAATTAAATGAACATATCTATCATGACCTAACAATATACAAATCAACACCAACATATAAATTAAGTACATAAACGTGAACAAAAAACTCCACCATCATATCTCTCTCTCCTTATATATTATATATATATATATAAGTTCAATAACTACTCATCAAGCAAAAAAGTGCAAATCAAATTCCGTACATAGATGTAGTAATGCCTACAACTTGGTTTAGTATATATATATAATATATATATATATATATATATTATATATATAATATATATATATATATATATATATATAAGTATATTATAGTCAAAGGGGTAAATATCTACATCATGAAATCAAATAAGTGAAATCAACTCTCTAATGAATAGACATAGTAGTGCCTACAACTTGGTTATGTAGAAGGACAATGAATGGTCAAGTACTGACTGATCAAAGTATCTTCAAATTAGCTAGGGTTATGTTTGCTTTTCAACAACCCCCCCATTTATTATTCATTTAATAATTTAATATTATATTAATAAATGGGGACCCTTTATAAAAATCCTCCAACAAAAAATTAGTGCTTAGATGCTTTATTTTAAACTTTTAGGAATAAATTGAGATATCAAGTCGAAACCCTTTAAGACTAGCAATTCTCGCCTTTTCACATACTGCTGGACCAAGCATGTTAGAAAGATAATTAACAAACAAAATTGTGAATTTCTATTGAAAGGATCACAACATTTAACTTAGACAACATTATTCATTTCATTCAAAACTAAGACTTGAGGCATTTCCTATAAAATGAAGCGCTTATCACAATCGTATATCGGCATCCACAAAGAATGCAAATTGCAAAATCATGTTGAAATATGAGAAAATCGATACTACGATAGAACGAGTCAACCTTATCACATCACGTCAATTTACATAAAATCCCAATCTATGAACTGCACGATCTTGTGAAGTGCTATAAAGCCCGGACCTAATAAAAGAAAATATTATAAATTGCGAGTTAAGTCCACCATGTTGTGAAAAGCACTTTGTGAAGTAATTACTCCTTTAGGAAAATTGTGCTCTAAATGATAAAAGATATGCCACTTATCTCGCATCCTTCAGAATTCTAAAGAACTTTCAGAAAACGCACAATCAAATATGTGATAATGTGATTTGTGATATTTCATTGCAATTGAAAAATTGGCATTTTCACAGTGATGCGATACTTTAATGAGTAATAAGGACATCAATAAGAGACATTAGTGGCTATTTAATAAATTTAATGGAATTGATGTTAAAGAGAAGCTCAACATGATACAATATCTCTTCATCTACATTTTCATTAAAAGATCCTTTCTTGTCACCTTTTTGAGGTTAACTATATCATCTATTATCACTGTTATTCTCACTTTTGTTTATCAGATAACTTCCATTATGCTCCATTTTAGGAAAACTCCACAGAGAACATCGTTTGAAACAATGGGAAAGAAGGGAAAATTGACTGCATCTGAGAAAACAGAAATGGTGCCTCTTTTCTCTAATACCACATGCAACAAGGATGGAGGATCTTTGATGTGGGAGGCTATGTATAACTTGTTAGAAGAAGAAGAACATAGGCCACTGGTAACAAAGGCCACGACAAAGCTCAAGAGTCATTTGATGCCTCCTATTTCGAAACAACATGTTTCTTCCTACACCACATAGCTGGGAGACCAAAAATAATCACATACATGAATATGGTGAAATTTGTAATTGATGAGGTAGACATCATAGAAATAACCTTCAAGAATCACAGGCAAGAGATCATGGGGTATTTCTCAACAAATAGCCTACAACTAATTACCGTTTAACAAAGCCACAAAAGCTCTACAACAAATAGTTCCTTGAGAAATTTACCAAAGAAAATGAGGACCCATCAGACATCACACAGACTAGGAAATCAAGCAAAGGAAAGTTCAAACGGGATAAAACTGGTATCTAATCAATGGTATACATTTCTCCCCCTCATAGTTTCACAGGAGAAATGGTATGTAAGTTATTCGACAAACCCAATAGCACCAATTTTTTTGTGGAATGGCTCTCGTTAATAGATGTAGTTGTGAATGTAACAATAATGAACTTGGCCCAAATTTTATCAAATAATTTTGCTAAGGCCATTATAGAATATAGAAGGAAAAGATGTTCTTCTTTAAGGATTTCCCCCCTTTCTTCATGAGTTCTTTTGTTATGGATGCAATCTGTTTTTGTTCTCAATTTCCCAATATGGGATGGAAGTGGACTGTAAAGAACCCGCTTTCCATCCATATATACCATAAATTTTTGTGGGAATCTCAATTCCACCCCCATTTTTACAAAATCTATCAAGGGGTTATGCTACCCATCCATAGAGTAGTGGGCGACATAACTTCCCCTAGGTTTTCTAAAGAGGCCAAAGTAGATATCTTGCTAGTATCCAGATGGTTTGGAGAAGAGAGATTTGCCTACATCAAATTTTTTGTGAGAACTGCTTCCCCACATATCCTCCCATATTATGTCCCCAACAAACTAATGGTTAGAGAAATAGCCTACAAAACAATAGGGGAAGGCAGATTAAGTAGGGGACTGAAAGAGCAGAAGAATGCCATCTGGCCTACATTCCCATTACAATGTGGTGCTTTTTCACTACACGGTTATGGACATTTATTAAAATAAGAAGATATTAGTAAGTCTCTGAAATTCACTACAGTTCCGGGAAGGAAATACGACCAAAATAGAAATGTGAAGTAATTTACCACAATGGTAAAAGTAAAATAGTTCACCAACGAAGAGGATGCCTTTTATGACCTCTTCCTACAAGGAGAAAACATTTCACAAGTTTTGCATATAACATCACTATTTTTGACCCCGGAAGATGCTAAGGCTTTTCATGTGTACAAGAAAAAGAGATTATTAAAGGTCCCATGGGAACTACTGCAGTTTGAACAAATAAGTGAGCCAATTCCTAGCGTAAGCTTGGAGGGCAGCTCCAAAGAAAACTCTAAAGAAGAAACCCAAGATATATCTACACATGAGTCAGAGCACTCAAAGTGGCAGTCCCAGAATGGGGAGGAAAGACAAATAAAGATTCTAAAAAAGACATAGCTAGAACTAGAGAGGAAATGGTCGAGCAAGCCTTACCAAAGAAATAAGAAAAGGTTGCCTCTACTTCAACTCAATCACATAAAACTCCAATTATTAACCTAGAATAAGATTGGGAACTGTTCAACAAAAATCTCCACATAGATACAAACCCTAAGCAAACATCTGGAATGAAAAATCCTAAACAAACTCAACGTAAGTCAAATCCAAAAACAACAGGGGAAGGACCTACAGGCACTCAGGATGTTGAGATCATTCCTGCTACTCCTACTTCGTAAATTGTTTTAAGAATTGATGAAATACCTCATCTGGATGTATTCTATATTCCTACCCACAAATCTATAGTCAGGAGACAAAGGAAGAAAAGAAAACTAGACGATGTGGCTATTAGGACTTCGGAAAAGGAACCAATGGACATCATATGGAAGGACTCGCCTATCGACCCATCTAAGAATCTCACAAATTTGTGGCAATTCATAGGAGCCTATGCCACAAAACTATTGATAAGGTGACAGACGTCCAAATGCTTCTCAACGAAAAGCAACAAATAATTTTGCTTCTAGAACAACAATTAGCCCATGAAAAATCTAATCAGCAACCAAAATTACAAGTAGCCCAGCTCCAAAACGAATTCGAACAGATGAGAATACAACACCAAGCCAGCTTAGCAGAAAAGGATTCATAGATACAAGCCATGATAGATAAATTTAAAGATAATCCACAAATCTACAAATTCATCAAGGAAGCACTCAACCTTAATTCCCTACTAATGCAACAAAAGGAAGTCTTTTTCCAAAAAATTTCTCAAATAATCATTATTGTGAGACCAATGATAAATTAACAGACCATGTTATTGATATGAGATTTGATTACAATGAAATCCGCAAAAGAATTTTTGAATATCACCTAGCAAGAATCAAAGGATGGAAGAAAGGTCAATCTACCAAAGCTAGAAGAGGCTCATAAAGGTATTTTACTCACATATTGGGATTCTCGATTGAAACAAGCGAAAAGGACGACAACGATAGCAATGAAAACAACAAATAGCATAATAAAATCCATTAATTAAAATCTTCATGGCACCAATATTATCAAGGAATGTGTACCATGATTTCTTCTGAATTTTAAACAACTGGAGCAACAATGGAAACAGTGAGTGTAGGAAAAGGACAAGGAAATCAAATAGTTAAACAGGTTGAATTGGGAAGCATAATGGCATTTTTAGTGAAACCACAAAGCCAATGGATGACTCTGAGGTGTTTAACAACCTCTACACAAAATATGGTGCCAACGCTAATAGATGCCATATTTGCTGGGCAGTTAAAATCTACAGTCAGCCAACCACCTTATCTAAGGCAAATGCCTGATAATTGCAACCTTAGAGATCAAGTTCAAAGGAGTTAGTCGTTAATTTATTTTTTTCTTAGTTTTATTTTTGCGTATTCTGAGTAAGGTTGTTTGAAACCTCGTCAACTATTTTTGTAATAATATATTTTAAGACATATAGTTTAGTATTTAAGCCCCTCTCACGCATTTAGAGAGAGGTCCAGAAAATTTTTCAAAAACACTTTCCAAAACATTACGCTTCTGTAATCTTGAATAAGTTTTGATGAAATGAATTGAACAAGATCTATTTTCTTTTAAATATCTAGCATGCTCTATTGAAATGCACTTCTCTACTCTTAGGATGTGTTCGGTTGATTGAAATTTGGTCAATATTATAGCCTCCTTTTGAGAAAATATTATGTATTTATATGCAGGAATATCAATTATTGTGGAAATTTTATGTATTCGTGTGAAAAACCCATAGCTAATATGCTATTTTACTTTAGAAGAATAAGGAAAGTTGTAGTGGTTTTCCTCTTGGAAAGGAAGGTCTGCTTGTGTGAGGGGAATAACAATTAATGTGGTGTTTGATATATTATATGTCTTTTATTAATGTTTGTAGTGTGATATTAAAGAAGGAATAACATGATATTATGTTTATGTTTTATGTATGCACATGAATAGATTTTGAAACATCACCAATAAGGAATTATTATTAGCTTGATTATTATTTGATCTAATCACGATATCAAAGCTTAGAGATAGAAGCAGTTGGAGAAAACACTGGGACATATGTGAAAGATGGATTGTACTTAACATTGTGGTAGGAAATAAACTAGTGTTACACATAGATGAAGGAAAGTCAACTACAGGATAATCCACTAATGGGAAGAACCAGATATCAAAGACTTAATGTTCAACGATTTGTGGGTAAATTATTTCATAATGATTGTAATAACTTATAACTAGCTATGTTTCTTTAATAATAATTTCTATATAACATGACCTCCTCTCTCTAGTTAAGGAAGTGCGGCCTACAACTGAGATATACTGACAACAAATTGATATCCTATAGGCACTACAAATCACCTAGGAGTTGAAGAAACACCCAAGGTGGTCAATCTGTGAGTTGGAACTTCATTCCATTGACCTAGACTCCCAACCAAACCATCTGCACTACCTTCATGTGGTTTAATGCCTCGAACCACACTTACAAACCTTGCTCCATGCAGTTGTGACCCAAATTATTGAGTTCATTGCATGTAGTCCCATGATCTAAGCTACAATTTCAGGCCCACCTCCATACCACTACCTAAAACTTCTTGAGACTTTCTAGAATGATACGAAACTCAATTAAAAGGGTAAACATATAAACTTAAATAAAAAAATTTGACCTCACCAGGCCTAACCATTAATGTCATTTCATCAAACATATGATGAACATGTTTAATAGACAAGTCATGAATGCATATATGAGTATAGGAGTCTGAAACTTACCTGATATTTAGCAAGAAGGTACAATTCCCTCTCATAATAGATGCAATAACATTTATTATCTCATGGATTCATTAAATATTCATCAAATAATCAAAACATATCAAGATCCATAACAAGAACCGGTTATGGAACCCTTCTTATAACCACCATATAACTAGAATGATAACCATTATAGAACAACTGTAAATGTGACATAATAAAAAGTACAAGTAATCACAAAATAAAATAGGAAAATAGCTCTTATTAATTGATGCAAAAGCCAATCAATTTAGGGACTTCCACGTACCACTCAACCATAGATTGAGCTTAATCAAATATTTCTTTTAGCCAATCACCCCCGTGCTATACTCAAAACATGAATGCGGAAACTCGAGACATAAACAACTACGGACTCCCATTGATTAAACCACCTCCACCATCATACTCATGTAATCTCACGAAAGCTGGTCAACAGATCACATTACCAAACCAAGACACAAACAATATACTTATCGAACATTAAACCACCTCCACCCTCAAGCTACCACGATCCCGCCAAAACTAGTCAAGAGATTAGAGTGCCCAAAATAAGTGTGGATGCCTCAGAGTTTCTTCTGCAATAGTTTGAGTAATTTTCCTATCTCCACCCCGCTTTCAAGGGCTTCCAAAATATTAAACCACATCCACCCCAAACCCTTGGGAAGTTTCTCGAGACCACCTCACCCAATTCCAAAACCTTTCTATAATTCAAATCTCAACCAAACAAGAGAATCACATCACACCATGGCTATATGAACATGACAAGGCAAGGTTGAAACCACTGTCAAACTAGGAAAAAATTGTGCCAATGACAAAAAATTAACCAATCAAAGAAATGCATGTACCATGATTCACACCCTAACTAGGAAATCAAAGATGCAACCTTTTACCTGCAAATCCTCGTGCTGAAGCTACTTAACCCAATCTTCCTTCCTTTTCCTTTTACTTCCTTTTTCCTTTCTTTGCTTGCTTGCTTTCTTTTTTCTCTTGGTTCTCTTCTCTATCTGAAACTAATTCCAAAAATAGAACTTACAAAGAACTATGAATTGATCCTCATAAGCCTTTTTATCATTGATGCCTCTATTATCTTCAATTTCCATTATTTTTTCTTCAATTTTCCAGTCATACAAACCTGTGACCCTTCATCTCCCTTTTCTCCCATTTTCCTTTATTTTCATAAATAAAATGCCAATTAATGCCTCTTTTATTTTGCCAATTCCTTTTCCAATTTCCTCAGTCATAATAAACTAAAATGACATCCACTAGCATGTTTTTCCAAACATCCATCTTGTAATACACATCCAATGACCTTGTTATTATTTTCATTTATTAACTTTATTACATGAACTTTTAACCCGGGGCACAAACACATCCCCTTAGGCGAACACTGTTCTCGGTGTTTTATGACAGCTATACCCAGCAAGAGCATTAAAAACAAAAACATATTTCCCATGGATCTTTATAACTTAGCTTGATGTAATATTTATAATAACAACCATACATAAATATGTGCATAGAAAAAAATCATTTTCCTCAATCGAAAACTAATGAAGGATACATAGCCTACATTTGATCAGCCATCTACCATGTAACTTATTTAGGCCTAATGTTCTTCCACTACTCTTTAACTTGCTCAATTTATTTGATCCAGAGAAGGAGATGTTTCTGCTGCACTATGCACTGAAGTTATGACTAGAATTATCCTTCATGATCCACCTGTAATACACACCGATCAATCACATGATCAAAATCCTTCACATATATTTTAAGCAATGAAACATGGAAAATGTCATGGACATTCACTGTCAGAGCTAGCGCAAGTCTGCATGTCACTGGTCTGATCCTCTCAAGGATCTCGAAAGGCCTGTAATACCAAGGTACAATTTTGGCACATGACCCAACCTTGAAGGATCTCCCCTGGGGCTTGATGCAAAAATACACATGCTCCACAACCAGAAATTGTTTAAACACCCTATGATTATATGCATAGATCTTCTATCTATCCCGTGTTACCTTTCGATTCTTATTGATAACCTACATTTCCTATTACATCTCTGCCAACATGTCTAGTCTAGTCAGTACCATGTTCACTAGATCACTCCAACTGATGGGAGTGTTTACAACTGCACCCGTAAAGTCCCTCAAATAGACTCATCCTTAATGACTCCTAATAACCATTTTTGTAAGAAAACTCAACCAGTGGAATATACTCCTCCCACATCCTCTGCTAGTGCCTGACATACATTCTCAACATGTCCTCCAAAATCATGTTGACCCTTTTTGTCTGTTCATCTTTCTATAGAGGATAAGTTGTATTCAAGGCCAACTATTTACACAAAGCTACAAGTAAATCTTTCCAAAACCTAGAAGTAAACTTGACATCTTTATCAGATACAATCTTCTTAGTAATAGCATGCAATCCCACTATGTTGTTGATGAAGACCTAATATACCTCACTAGTTGAATTAGTAGACTTCACTAGAATGAAGTGAGTTACCTTGGTTAACATATAAACCAAAACCATCATGGAATCATGTTGCCTTGATGTCATTGGAAAACCTATAATGAATTTCATGGAAATTACCTCACATTTCTATTATGGAATTGGAAATGGAGTTAATAAACCACCTGGATGCTTGCACTCTCCTTTCACCTATTTAAAATCCAAACACCTTGCAACAAACTCAACCACCTCTTTGCTTAGATTTAGAAAATAATAAAACATATTCAGTGTTGTTAGAAACTTTTGATATCCCAGATTACCTGAACATGACTTAACATGAAATTACCTAAAAATAAACTTCTTCAGTTCACTTTTGTTTGGCACATACATCTTGTCCCTAAATCTCACCAAACCATCTACCATGAGATGATAATCCACATCATATTCACCTGTACCCTACTATTATAACTTGTGCTTAAGTTGTTGGTACCTATCATCCTGTTTCCTTTCTTGTAAGATATGATACTATAAATTTGTCCCATATGAACTCATAATTGTTATGTGATTTACTAGCACTCATATGCTAAAAGAATCTGCAACCATGTTATCTTTACCCTTAATGTACCTAATCTCAAAGTCAAACTCACTAAGTGTGGCTAACTATCTATCTTGCCTGGAATTCAAATTATGTTAGTCAAACAGATATCTCAATCCATTTCGATCACTCATCCAAAAAAACATCCCACCAATAAGATAGTCTCTCCGAATCTTCAATGCATGAATGATGGTTTCCAACTCAAGATCATGAGTCACATGATTCATTCATGCTCATTCAGTTTTCTTGACTCGTATCATACCACCTATCCCTCTTGCATTAGGGCTCCACTAATTCCTCTCTTGCAAGAAAGTCTTCACACCACAAAATCTTCATCGAGATCTACAATATTCAAAATTGGAGCATTTTTAAGCAACTACTTCAAATACTCAAATTTGGTTGTACATTCCTTTATCCATTCAAATTTCTTTCCTTTCCTATGAAAATATCTGATTTAATAGGAAATACATGAGAAGTTCTTGATCAACCTGATATAATAAAATTCTAACCCCATGAATGATATGACCTCATCCACATTTCTAGGATATTCCCATTCCATGATAGCTCCAATCTTTTTAGGTCCACTTTTATAGTGCTTTTGTATCTTCCTTGGAAACAACATCTCCCAATTAATGTACCTATTTCTGAAAGAAACTATAGTTATTAAGCTTGGATTACAACTGATGCTTTTTGAACAATCTAAACATTATTTCTAGGTGTTCGGCAAGGTCTTCCAAATTCTTAGAATATATAAATATATCATCAAGGAATATTATCAAAAACTTGTCCAAATAAGGACACAACACACTATTCATCAAACACACAAAAGTAGCTAGAGCATTAGTCAAACCAAAAGGAACCAGAATAAAATCATAATGGCCATACATGGTTTGGAAATTAGTTTTCTATGTGTCCTCTTCTTTGATGCATACCTAATGATAACTTGATCTCAAATCAATCTTCGAGAACACTGCTACTCCCTTGAACTAACTAAACAAATCATCGATCCTTGGAAATAGATACCTACTCTTTCTTGTCACTTTTTTTAGCTGCCTGTAATCAATAAAAAACTTGAGAGTACCATCTTTCTTCTTCACAAAGAACACTAGTTAACCCCAAGGCGACACACTTAGCCTAATGTATCCCTTGTCAAATATTTCCTTCAACTACCACTTCAATTCCACTAATTCTAGAGTGCTCATCCTATAAGGTTCCTTTGATGTTGGTGGTGCTCTTGGTACCAGCTTAATAGAAAATTCCACTTCCCTATGAGGAGGAACCTCTGTAGTCTCTACTATAAATACACATTGAAACTATTGTAAAATTGGATACCTCTTAAAGACTTATTCATCTTCAACATCCTTAGGTTTATTACTGGAACCATGCACTACAAACAATGCACACCCTTTCCTCCAACTGCACTTTTCCTACATAGTTGTAACCATTCTCACTGATGTAGGCTTATTCTTACCTTTGTAAAATTCTATTTTCTCCATCATCATCCAAGCACCCACTAGCCCTGTCATAATAATCCACCTTAGTCCTATGACGGTATAACCAATCCATACCAAGAAGCATATTGTATGATCCCAACGGAAGCACATTTAGATGTGTTGATGTAGGCATACCTTTCAACTCAAATGCAAAAGATCTTACCCAATGATGAACAATTTTCTTAGTACATGTAGCCAGTTGCACCAACCAAGACTATACATGCACTTCTTTCCTCAAACCACACTTAGCCACCAAGTCATGATTAACATAACTATAATTAGATACATGGTCAATCAAAATAGAAACAACTCAATCACAGAGCTTACATTCCATCTCAATGATGGATTCTTGGTGATCCCTCTACTTTTTATCAAAATTTCCATAGGTCTAAGGAATTCTCTATCCACAATCCGTGAATGTATGCACCTCATGAGCACTATAGATTTGAGGCCTACCACCCTAATATTAGAAACAATTCTCCTTACAATTATCCTTGCGACATATCCCGCACTGCAAAGGAATACTACCTCTATTATGCTACTCTCCATATTGTGACCCGTTTCCCTTCTCAAGTACATTAAGCTTCTTGTAAGGACCAACATCCTCTCTGTTGGGAACATGATCCCCCTAGGACATTTTTGGGGCTAAAAGCCCATGTTTTGGCTCAATTTTGTAATAAAGTTGTAAAGTCTCTGCATTTTGTGGTCACGGAGCGCAAATGTGTCATGATTCATAAAGGGTTGTCCACGCTTATTTAGTAAAGTGTAAAGTCGGTTGTAAAGATTCACCCATGGTATGTGGACAATGGGATTGTATAAAAAAGAGCTAAGTAAGTAAGCTCTAGATAGTTTTTGAGTTTAAGAAGATAAGGAAGAATGAAGTAAAGAGTCTTGGTAGAGAATTTTGAGTGTTTTGTGTCTTAGTGTAGGTAGAGGCTCTACAACTGAGTACGCAAAGGCCTAGGATGGAAGTCTACAACTGAGTGCACGAACCCCTACAAATGTGTGCAAAGGGTGGATAAAGTCTGTATTAACTTGAAGATATAAATAAGGAGAAGTATTCTACAAATTCTATGTATTTATTTCCTATTAATTCATCTGGTTATATTGTGTTTTGGGTTTAATTTACGGCATTCATGTCATGTGCAAATGTATGTGATTCTATTGATTAATTGAATGCAAGTAATAATATCTATTTACATGGCGCTAATTGTGCTTGATCAGTAAGATAACTAAAACACTTAAGATAACTTGGGAACCTATGCAATACACTGCCATAGCAGCGTGAAAGTACTTGGATCATAGGTTGAGGCTGCATGAAGTTCAATCATACACCTTCACAGAGGTACTAAAGGCCGACATAAAGGGTAGACTATCAAAGCCCTAAAGTTTAGTGACCTGCATGAAAGCAGGAACAGAGGGTATAAACCAACATGACGACCATCTCAGGATGCGAAAACTTGGTTCCAGTATCCCCCCATACTTCATCGCGCGAGACTTCAGTCCACGCTCGACGAACTAATGCCGAAAGGCTCAGTAGTGTAGGGATTTGTTTGGCTAATAAACGTTGAACCTAGGTTAGGCCCCATAAGGCCAAAAAATCATTCCATTGCCGGGACTGAAATCTGCATGAGAGATGTGTGATGTCATATCACTGGAATACAACTAAGAAAGAGGTCAAAGACTGGGTGGATAGGAAGATCCATGAATTCGCGGTGCAGGAGAATACAAATCCATGGCTGACAAAGGAACAGTGACTGGATAGGTACCTATATAGAGAAATTCACAAGATAATTTTCTATACCTTTCCAATTGGGTTATATGAGTGGATCAGGAAGCTAGAAGATAGCCAAGGAACGTGGAGACTTGACGGTCCTATTGTCTAGACCCCAAATCTCATACAGAGATGGGAAGCCTCTAAGGATAAGATCTCCTATGTTATCGATCATTGGCTTGATCACATGATAGGAGGATTTGTGACTGAATTCACGGTTGATACCTCATTTAATCATAGCGAGGTGGAGCAACGTTTTTTCAAATGTCCACGAGTTAAGTACTTGAAGTCTTTAAATACCTAGATTAAGATGGTATTGCATGAAAAACAGGTTATGCTGCTACCTTGATGTTCATAGCTACGCAAAGAGGAAAGACTAACATAAATGAAGGAAGAAACGGTCATGACTATAGCCCACTGATTTCACCTCCGCTGCGTGACAAAGAGGGAGTAGTGTAGGCTTCTCCACGAAGTGTAGTTCAGTTAATAAAATAGTGATTCCTACGACTACCACCTCCACCTACACCACCTCCAACTTCACCACTGTCACCTATGACATCACCCACACCAACATGGCCTCCACCGTAGTTCAACATGGAAAATTCAGTGAAGCAACCTTTGTTTAAGGGCTTGGGAAATGAGGACCCGGATCAGTTTTGGTCTGTTGTAAAAGTTGTATGGGAATCTCAAGGTGTCAGAGATGACCATACGAAGAAGATGACATTGGTTAGTGCTTTGCAAGATCACACGCTAACCTAGTACATCAAGTACTTTAACGATAACCTAAACGCTAGGTTGGCAAATGCTAGGTTGCCTACATAGTTTCCTATTAATGCATCTGGTTATATTGCGCTTTGGGTTTAATTTACACTATTCATGTGATGCACGAATGTATGTCACTGTATTTATTAATTGAATGAAATTAAGAATATATGTTTGTGTGTGCTAACTGTGATTGATCAGTAAGATATGTAAAACAATTAAGATAACTTGGGAACCTATACAATACGTTGCTATAGTAGCGTGAAAGTACCTTGATCATGGGTTGAGGCTGCACGAAGGCCAATCGTACAACTTCATGACATTACTAAAGGCTGGAATAAAGGGTAGATTGTTAGAGCCCTAAATCTTAGTGACATGCATGAAAGTAGGAATAAAGGGTATAAACCAACATCACGACCATCAAAGGGTGTGGAAACTTGGTTTTAGCATCCCGCCATACTGCTTTGGGTGAGACTTCCATCCACGCTCCATAGACTGATGCCAAGAGGGCCAGTAGTGTAGGGATTGTTTTGGCTAACTAACGTTGAACCTAGGTCAGGCCCCATAAATCTAACACTCTTTCTCACCTACATCTTTAAGTCATCCACGCTTCACTAGCCTTTTACCTTTAGTCTTGTCATTCCATTCCCAACCCTGCTTAGACTCAGTCTTACACTTTGATTGCTCATAACAGTGCTTCAACTTCCTATTGACATCCTCCAATGATCGAGGCTCATTATACTCATTGTGATCCTTGAATGCTAATGGAAGTCAAAAGATAAACATCTAAACTTTGGTCTTCTCATCCTTAATATAAGGAACATACCTCAATAACTCTAGGAATTTAGTTGTGTAGTTCTCATATTTCATAGATATCATATTCAACTCATAGAATTTCTTATCCTTTTCATCATAGTATCTTAGGGACATGTATTTCTTCACGAAGATTCTCCTGTATTCATGCCAACCCAAATCCTTTCTCATAATTTCTTTAACATGGTTCACATATTCCCACCAAATGTCTACTTTCCCTTTGAGGCTTAAAATATTTATCTTGACTTTCATCTTCTCTGTAAAGTCATAAAACTCAAAGAACTTATTCTTTCCAGATAAAGATGCATATGCATATTTTAACATATTCAACTCTCCATCAAATATAGGTCACTTTGATTTCTTAAACTCATTGGGCAAGTATCCCCTCTCACTCCTCCTGTTGGGATAATAGTGATGATGACCATGATACCTATCTGAACTAGAGCTAGAATAGAACCAAAAACCATTGCTTCTCCTGTTAGGTATATCTAAGAACCTATTATCTATGACTGTGTCCTTCATGTTTGAAGTGTGCCCTCCATGATACCTGCTACCATATCCCCCTTTAACCTTTTCCTCCTATCCATAACAAATCCATGGATGTCCCTATCACTGTAAGTCTAACAAACTATAAAGGATAACTACATTGAACTTTACTTGATTTTGTTTTTCCCTGGTATGCCTTTCCTATAATTGAATGATCTCGTTATTATCTTGTTTGCAACTTCTAATATCTACCTTTATACTTATCAAGATGTTTGTTATGTCAAGACTTTACCAATCTCTATGCTACTCATTTGATCTATAAGGAAAGTCCCATGAACTGTAATCCACCATTTTGCGAATCATCTTTGATTCTCTTCTTCCTACAATCATACCACATCAGATAAACCAAATATAAATACAATCGATATACCTCATTGAAATTCAGGGGAGGCTATCACATCTACAAAATCAATCCATATTAGCATGATACTTTTATATACATAATCATATCAATATATCGACATCATGCATGATAACACGATCTTCATATAATGACCTTGTGTATGACAACCATAAATGGGGAACTACATGCATAAAAACCACATAGAAATTTTCATGCATGCGTGACACACACATTCTTCCCATATAGCACAGCTGTTTAAACCATGCTTTGATACCAAGCTTAACCCCCCACCCCATATTTACTAGCTTTTACAAGCCCTCTAGGTAAGTGTGACATAAAGTTCCACTATTACTTAATTTGATATCCTAGCTCCACATAACGAAGTGGAGCCTACAATTGACACCTACTAACAATAAAATGACATCCTACATGGATTATAGATCACCCAAGAGTTGAAGAAACACCTAAAGTGATAAATTCCTGAGCTAGAACTTCATTTCAATGACCTAAAGTCCCAACCACACCCTTGACACTACATGCATATGGTTAAAGGCCTCCAACCACACTCACAAGACTTACTCTATGGAGTTGTCACCCAAATTAATAATCTTAATTCCTGTGGTCTCAATATCTAAGACAATATTCTAGGCCAGCCTCCATGTCACTACCCAGAACTTCCTAAGACTTTCCAAAATGATAAGTAACTCAATGATAAGGCTAAACATACAAACTTGAATCTGAAACTTGACCTAAGGAGGCCTAACCATGAAAAACATCTCATGAAACATATGATGAACATGTAATCGATAGGTCATGAATACATATCTGAACATAGGAGTCTAAAACTTACCTAAGATTTACCAACAAGGTCTAGTGCACTCTCATAATAGTTCCAATAACATTTGTTATCTCATCCATTGATCAACCATTCATCAAATAATCAAAACATAAAAATATCCATAGCTAGAACATGTTACAGAACCATGCTTATAGCCATCATATAACTTGAATAATAACCATGATAAAACTATCATCAAAGCCACATAATAACAAGTACAAGTACTCATAGAATACAATAGGAAAATAACTCTTATCAATTGATGCAAAAGCTAACTAATTCAAGGACTTCCATGTACCACCCCACCATAGATTGAGCGTAACCAAATATATCTTTCATCCAATCATCCTATTGACAGTGTTGGACCCACCAACATGTCAGGGGATCTCCCAAGTAAGAATTCCCAATTAGACCTTAGATCGTTTAATGTAGGAGTCACAGCAGTGGGTCATACGGTAATGCCTTGACTGCTATTTGACACAAACGCAAGTAAGATGTCCCTATTGGTAGCAAGGGTACGACAGTTGTGGCAAGACAAGGAGGGTGCATGAATGGTTCTAACACACGCATAGTGCGGTGAGTGTACCCCTTGGAAAACTGTGTTAGCATGTGCCTTGGAAGGGAAAACATGAGTGTAGACACATCACAAACTACAAAGAAAGTTATCTAACAATACAAAGTGATGGTTAAACCAATCAACACATTCCAGTAAGACTCATACATACTTATACAGAATAGTCCATACATGCATGCATAAGAAAATAGACACATATACCATTTAGAGTAAATAAGATAGTTGGAATACAATATAACATATGCATGAAACATGTTGGCTCTATTATATTAAGAAGTGTAAGTTCCAGTCATAAAATACATCCATGTCCAACCACTAGTTGCAATTGCGAAACATTATAGACACAACTACCTACTCCTCCAAAGAGATGTACTAGGTTTTCATAGTGGAGAAGCCAAGGCTTGTTACAATACTATCCAACCTCTCTCTAATATATTCTTATAAGAAGATTGGCTAACCAAAAAGCCTCTACAATTACTTATGAGGTACTATTTATAGAAAAGGGTGAGGTGACCCTTGACATTCCCATTTTATTGTCATTTTTTTTAGCTGCCTCTAATTATTAAAGAAACCCGAGAGTACCATCCTTCTTCTTCACAAAGAACACTAGTGCACCCCAAGGTGACACACTTAGTCTAATGTATCCCTTGTAAATCATTTCCTTCAATTCCACTAATTCTAGAGTACTCATCCTATAATGTGCCTTTGATGTTGGTGTTTCTTTTGGTACCAACTCAATAGAATGGATACCTCTTCAAAAGTTATACATCCTCGACATCCTTATGTTTATTACTGGAAACATGCACTACAAACAGTGAACACACTTTCCTCTAGTTGTGGTTTGCCTACATAGTTTTAACCATTCTCACCGATGTAGTCTTCTTCTTACCTTTACAAGATTCGCTTTTCTCCATCATCATCCAAGCACTCGTTAGCCTTGTCATAATAATCCACCTTAGTCCTATGAAGGTACAAACAATCCATACCAAGAAAAATATTGCATGATCCCAATGGAAGCACAATTATATGTGTTGATATAGGCATACCTTTCAACTCAAATGCACAAGATCTTACCCCTGACGAACTATTTTCTTAGTACAAGTAGCCAATTGCACCAACCAAGACCGTACATGCAATTCTCTTCTCAAACCACCCTTATCAACCAGGTAAGAATTAACATAACTATAATTAGATACAGGGTCAATCAAAATAGAAACAACTCAATGATCGACCTTACATTCCATCTCACTGATGGATTCTTGGTGATTCCTCTTCTTTTTATCAAAATTTTCATAGATCTAAGGAATTTTCTACCCAAAATCCGTAAGTGTACGCACCTCCTGAGCACCATAGATCTGAGGCCTATGACCATGATACAAGAAAAAATTCTTCTTGCGATGATCCTTGCCACATATCCAATACTGCAAAGGAATACTACCTCTATTATGCTTCTCTCCATACTGTGACCCATGTCCCTTCTCAAGTACATTAAACTTCTTGTAAGGAGCAACATTCTCTTTCTCAGCTACATCTTCAGGTCATCCACACTTCAATGGCCTTTTACCTTTAGTCTTGTCATTCCATGTCCGACCCTACTTAGACTCGGTCTTACGCTTTGATTACTCATAATAGTGCTTCAACTTCCTAATCACATCCCCTAATGACTAAGGCTCATTATACTCTATATGATCCTTGAATGCTAATGGAATTACAACGATAAATCTTTGTATTTTGGTCTTATCATCCTTAAGATAAGGCACATACCTTAACAACTCGAGGAATTTAGTTGTGTAGTTCTCATCTTTCATAGATCTCATATTCAACTCATAGAAATTCTTATCCTTTTCATGGTACTATCTCTGGGACATGTATTTATTCATGAAGATTCTCCTGAATTCATGCCAACTCAAATCCTTTCTCATAATTTCTTTGAAATGCTTCACATATTCCCACCAAATGTCTACTTTCCCTTTGAGGCTTAAAATATCTGACTTGACCTTCATCTTCTCTGTGAAGTCATATGACACAAAGAAATTATACATTCCAAATAAACATGCCTCTACATCTTTTGAATTATTCAACTCTCCACCGAATCTAAGTGGCTTTGATTTCTTAAACTCATTGGGGAAGTATCCCCACTCACTCCTCCTATCAGGATAATAGTGATGATGACCATGATACCTATCTGAACCAAAGCCAGAATAGAACCAAAAAACATTGCTTCTCCGATTAGGTAGATCTAAGAACCTATTATCTATGATTGTGTCCTTCATGTTTGAAATGTGCCTTCCATGAGACCTACTACCATATGCCCCATTAGCCTTTTCCTCTGATCCATAATAAATCCATGGATGTCCCTGTCATTGCAAGTTTGAAAAACTATGAAGGATAACTACATTGACCTTTACTTGCTTTTGTTGTCTCCTGGTATGCCTTTCCCATAATTGAATGATCTTGTCGCTATCTTCTTTGCAACTTCTGATATATGCCTTTATACTTATCAACGTGTTTGTTATGCCAGTAGTGTACCCATCTCTATGCTTCACATTTGAACTATAAGGAGCGTCTCATGAACTATAATCCACCATTTTGCTAATCATTTGTGATCATGTTCTTCGTGCAAACATACCATGTCAAATAAACCAAATATAGACATAGTCAATATACCTCATTGAAATTTAGGGGAGGCTATCTCATCTACAAAATCAATCCATATTAGCATGATAAATATTTATACATAATCATATCAATATATCAACATCATGCATGATAAAACCATCTTCATATAATGACCTTGTGCATGACAACAATAAATATGGAACTACATGCATAACATCCACATAGACATTTTCATGCATTCATGACACACACATTCTTCCCATCCAGTCTAGTTGTTTGAACCATGCTCTAATACCAGTCTATAACCCCCCACCCCAGATTTACTGACTTTTTCAAGCTCTCTAGGTAAATGTGGCATAAAGTACCACTATGACCTAATCTGACCTCCTAGCTCAACTTAAGTAAGTGGAGCATACAACTTATTCCTACTAGGAATAAAATGACATCCTACGGGGATTATATATCACCTAGGAGATGAACAAACACCCAAGTTGACAAATCTTTGAGTTATAACTTCATTTCAATGACCTTTAGTCCCAACCGCACCCTTGACACTACATGCATATGATTAAAGGCCTCCAACCACACTCACAAGACTTGCTCCATGGCCTCGTCACCCAAATTGCTCGTCTCAGTGGCTGTGGTCTTGATATCTGAGCCAATATTCCAAGCCAACCTCCAGCTCACTGATCAAAACTTCCTTACACTTTCCAAAATGACAAGTAACTCAGTAACAAGGCTAAACATACAAACTTGAATTTGAAACTTAACCTACTAAGGCCTAACCACGAAAACAATTTCATGAAACATATGATGAACATGTAATCTATAGGTCATGAATGCATATTTGAACATAAGAGTCTGAAGCTTACCTAAAATTTACCGAGAAGGTCTAATGCACTCTCATAATAGTTTCAATAACATTTTTTAGCTGATGCATTCATCAACCATTCATAAAAAAAATCAAAACATATCAATATCCATAATTAGAACCTATTATAGAACCATGCTTATAACCATCATATAACCTGAATAATAACCATGATAAAATCTGTCATGAAAGCCACATAATAACAAGTACAAGTACTCATAGAATACAATAGGAAAATAACTCTTATTAATTGATGCAAAAGCTAACCAATTCAGGGACTTCCACATACCACCCATCCATAGATTGAGCTTAACCAAATCTTTCTTTCATCCAATCATCATGTTGACGGTGCTAACCTACCAACATGTCAGGGGATCTCCCCAGTAAGAAGTCCTAATTAGACCTCATACCACTTGGTGTAGGAGCCCTAGCAGTGGTTCATACGGTAGTGCCTTGGTCGCTATTTCACTCAGAGGAAAGTAAGATGTCCCTGTTAGTAGCAACAGTACAATAGCTATGGCAAGAGAAGGAAGGTGCATGAACAGTTCTAACACATGCAAAATGGGGTGAGTGTACCCCTTGGAAACCTGTGATAGCACACGACTTTGGAAGGGAATAAATGAGTGTAGATGCATCATAAACTAGAAATAAAGTTAGCTAACAATACGAAGTGATGGTTAAACCAATCAACACATTTAAGTAAGACTCATACATACTTATATAGAATTTTCCATACATGCATACGTAAGAAAATAGATACATATACCATTTAGAGTAAATAAGATATTTGGAATACAATATGACATATGCATGAAACATGATGGCTCTATTATAATAAGAAGTGTAAGTTCCAATCATAAAATACATCAATGTCCAACCACTAGTTGCGACAGCGGAACGTTATAGACACAACTACATGTTCCTCGAAAGAGATATACTAGCTTTGCATAATGGTGAAGCCAAGGCTCATTACAATACTATCCAACCTCTCTCTACGATAGTCTTATAGGAAGATTAGCTAACCAAATAGCCTCTACAATGACTTATGACCTACTATCTATAGGAAAGGGTGGGGTGACCCTTCACATTCACCTTTGATTATCACTCTTTTCATCTACCCGTATAATAAAGAAACTGAGAGTGCCATCCTTCTTCTTCACAAGGAACACTAGTGCACCCCAAGGCAACACACTTAGTCTAATGTATCCCTTGTGAATTATTTCCTTCAATTCCACTAATTCTAGAGTACTCATCCTATAATGTGGCTTTGATGTTGGTGTTTCTCCTGGTACCAACTCAATAGAAAATTCCACTTCCTTGTGAGGAGGAATCTCTATAGTCTCTACTTGAAAGACGTCTTGAAACTATTGTAAAAATGGATACCTCTTCAAGTGTTATGGATCCTCAACATCCTAATGTTTATTACTAGAAACATGCACTACAAACAGTGCACACCATTTCCTCCAATTGTGGTTTGTGTGAATAGTTGTAACCATTCTCACCAATGTAGGTTTCTTCTTACCTTTTCAAGATTCTCTTTTCTCCATCATCATCCAAGCACTCACTAGCCTTATCATAATAAGCCACCTTAGTCGTATGAAGGTACAACCAGTCCATACCAGGAAGCATATTGTATGATCCCAATGGAAGCACATTTATATGTGTTGATATAGGCATACCTTTCAACTCAAATGCACTATATCTTATCCAATAATGAACTATTTTCTTAGTACAAGTATCGAATTGCACCAACCAAGATTGTACATGCAATTATTTTCTCAAACCACCCTTTTCCACAAGGTCAGGATTAACATAATTATAATTAGATACAGGGTCAATCAAAATAGAAACAACTCAATGATAGACCTTACATTCCATCTCACTAATGGATTCTTGGTTACTCCTCTGCCTTTTACCAAAAATTTCATAGATCTAAGGAATTCTCTATCAAAAATCCATAAGTGTATGCACCCCTAAGCACTATAGATCTTAGGCCTATGACCCTGATACAAGAAACAATTCTTCTTGCAATGATCCTTACCACATATCCAACACTGCAAAGGAATACTACCACTATTATGCTTCTCTCCATACTGTGACCCATGTCCCTTCTCAAGTACATTAAACTTCTTGTAAGGAGCAACATTCTCTTTCTCACCTACATCTTCAGGTCATCCACACTTTGATGGCCTTTTACCTTTAGTCTTTTCATTCCATTTCCAACCCTGCTTAGACTCGATCTTACACTTTGATTACTCATAACAGTGCTGCAACTTCCTAATCACATCCTCCAATGACCAAGGCTCATTATACTCTATCTGATCCTTAAATGCTAATAGAAGTCCAATGATAAATCTCTAAACTTTGGTCTTATCATCCTTAAGATAAGGCACATACCCCAACAACTCCAAGAATTTAGTTGTGTAGTTCTCATCTTTCATATATCTCATATTCAACTCATAGAAATTCTTATCCTTTTCATGATACCATCTCTGGGACATGTATTTCTTCATGAAGATTCTCCTTAATTCATGCCAACTCAAATCTTTTCTCATAATTTCTCGGAAATTCTTCACATATTCCCACCAAATGTCTACTTTCCCTTTAGGGCTTAAAATATCTTACCTGGCCTTCATCTTCTCTATAAACTCATATGACTCAAAGAACTTATATATTCCAAATAAACATGCCTCTACATCTTTCGACTTATTCAACTCTCCATCAAATGTAGGTGGCTTCAATTTCTTAAACTCATTGGGCAATTATCTCCTCTCACTCCTCCTATCACGATAATAGTGATGATGACCATGACACCTATTTGAACTAGAGCTATAATAGAACAAAAAACCATTGTTCCTCCAATTAGGTAGATCTAAGAACCTATTATCTATGACTATGTCCTTAATCTTTGAAATGTCCCTTCCATGATACCTGCTACCATATGCCCCATTAGCCTTTTTCTCCCATCCATAACAAATCCATGGATGTCCCTGTAACTGCAAGTCTGACAAACTATGAAGGATAACTACGTTCACCTTTTCTTGCTTTTGTTATGCCCTGATATGCCTTTCCTATAACTGAATGATCTTGTCACTATCTTCTTTACAACTTCTGATATATGCCTTTAAACATATCTAGGTGTTTGTTGTGCTAGGAGTGTACCCATCTCTCTACTTCACATTTGAACTATAAGGAGAGCGTCATGAACTATAATCCAGAATTTTGCTAATCATCTGTGATCATGTTCTTCCTGTAAACATACCACGTCAAATAAACCAAATATAAACACAAACAATATACCTCATTGAAATTTAGGGGTGGCTATCTCATCTACAAAATTAATCCATATTAGTAGGATACATTTATGTACATAATCATATTAATATATGGACATCATGCATGATAACACCATCTTCATATAATGACCTTGTTCATGACAACCATAAATATGGAACTACATGCATAACAACCCCATAGACGTTTCATGCATTCATGACACACACATTCTTCCCATCTACTCTAGTTGTTTGAACCAAGCTTTGATACCAATCTATAAGCCCCCACCCCAAATTTATCAACTTTTTCAAGCCCCCCAAGTAAATGTGGCATAAAGTACCATTATGACCTAATCTGAACTCCTAGCTCATCTTAAAGAAGTGGAGCCTACAACTGATGCCTAATAGCAATAAAATGACATCCTATAGGGATTATAGATCACCTAGGAGATGAACAAACATCCAAGCTGACAAATCCTTGAGCTATAACTTCATTTCAGTGACCTAAAGTCCCAACCACACCCTTGAAACTACATGCATATGGTTAAAGGCCTTGAACCACACTCACGAGACTTGCTCCATGGCATTGTCACCAAAATTGCTCATCTCAGTGCTTGTGATCTCGATATCTGAGCCAATATTCCAGGCCAACCTCTAGATCACTGATCAGAACTTCCTCACACTTTCCAAAATGATAAGTAACTCAATAACAAGGCTAAACATACAAACTTGAACCTGAAACTTGACCTAACGAGGCCTAACCATGACAACCATTTCATGAAACATATGATGAACATGTAATCTATAGGTCATGAATGTATATCTAAACATAAGAGTTTGAAACTTACCTGAAATTTACCAAGAAGGTCTAATCCACTGTCATAATAGTTGCAATAACATTTTTTAGCTAATGCATCCATTAACCATTCATAAAATAATCAAAACATATCAATATCCATAAATAAAACCTGTTATAGAACCATGCTTATAGCCATCATATAACCTAAATAATAACCATGACAAAATCTGGCATCAAAGCCACATAATAACAAGTACAAGTACTCATAGAATACAATAGGAAAATAACTCTTTTTAATTGATGCAAAAGCTAACCAATTCAAGGACTTCCATGTACTACCCAACCATAGATTGAGCTTAACCAAATCCTTCATTCATCCAATCATCATGTTGATGGTGCTAACCCGCCAACATGTTAGGGGATCTCCCCAGTAAGAAGTCCTAATTAGACCTCATACCATTTGGTGTAGGAGCCCTAATAGTGGTTCGTGCGGTAATGCCTTGACCACTATTTCACACAGAGGAAAGTAAGATGTCCCTGTTGGTAGCAATAGTGTGATAGTTGCGGCAAGAGAAGGAAGGTGCATGAACGGTTCTAACATACGCAAAGTTGGGTGAGTGTACCCCTTGGAAACCTGTGATAGCACACTGCTTAGAAGGGAACACACGAGTGTAGATGCATCACAAACTAGAAAGAAAGTTAGCTAACAATCCAAAGTGATGGTTAAACTAATCAACACATTTCAGTAAGACTAATACATACTTATATAGAATAGTCCATACATGCGTGCATAGGAAAATAGATACATATGCGATGTAGAGTAAACAAGATAGCTGGAATACAATATGACATATGCATGATACATGTTGGCTTTGTTATATTAAGAAGTGTAAGTTCCAGTTATACAATGCATCCATGTCCAACCACTAGTTCTGATGACGGAACTGATCTGAAAATGGAATGTAATTAAAAAGTGGTGCAACGTATCCATTTTAATTTATGTAAATGAGTGCACACATACTCCAAGTTTAAATCTTAAAATGTGAGAACTTTTTACTTCTAATACAGAGATAGACTGTAGGGGCACTTACTCGATATGTCACCTCTAAAGAGAGGATGAGATCTAGAAGCTACTTGACCCTCTACATACTCTTCATAAACAAATAATAGAAGTAAACACTCAAATTTAATTAAAAAGAACTTGCTTGAACTTGACATTATGGGTAATTTTATCTTGAAATAGGTGTATGTGTTGATTTGTTTTCATTTGTTTAAGTGCTTTAACTTGATTTGTTTTATCTGATATTAAACAAATATATCAGACATATAAGGCAGCAAATAAACATCACACATAACATCAAATTTAATAAGGATTTCACCCTGATCTCGTGGGCTACATCAATTGTGAGCTTTAGTCAACTTGACTTGGCTCTTTGGGATTATGGCTTGAATTCTATTACAAGTTTCACGCTCAACTCTAGAAGGCTACTAATTGAACCTATGGGTTTAGAAAAATCATATACATCCCTATCATGGTTGTGCTCATTTCCCAAGCAGATTTAGGCTCCGTTGGACTGGATTCCTTCAGTAGGTGCACTAAGCTTCCCTAAGCTTCTTAATGGCACAAAATCCTTCAAAATGCTTCTCATGTCTCTAAAACCTCTGCTAATGTCTCTAGCACATATCTGACATAAACAAATGACTATTCATTTTCTCAAAATGAGCATTGCATCCCCGATCTAGGCCTTCCCCCATGGTTGGCTCTGGGTTGCCTCAAACTTCCCTTCAGCATCTCGGCCTTTATATGTCTCCAAATGGTTCTGAGAACATCTTCATTGGATTCATAAGGTTCATGACACTAGAAATAGGATTTTGTTTCCCCTCCAATGGCTGCATACAACCCAATGCAACTCCAACACTGAACAGGCCCTAGTGGCTGCTAGAACTTTCCCGAAGCAAAAACACCTGAAGATGACCTCTGTTCACTATGAAACCTATGCCAATGGCTCTGGAAGGTCAAATACACCCAAAATAAAAAACAAATTCGTCCCAAAAGGCCTTTCCTAGCCAAAGTTATGGCTAACTAAAGTTTACTCCAGTTTTCCCTCGAAAAACTTTGCCATAATTGGTTAACTGTCAGTTAACTCCGTTATAAATGGAAACTGCACCTAAATTAGTGGACTCCACCAAACTAACTGCTATCAGGACCATAACTACCGGCGAGAAATGTGCATGTGACCACAATTATCGGGTAACGATTAGCAATTAATGCTGGCGGTTACCCTCAAACTATTAACTATAACAGTTTAAGTAAAACCCGCAACGAGAGTTTGTTAAGAAGAAACATGTAGCGTAGTTGGTTAGAGCGCAAAGTTTGCCCACATGTGGTCATAGTTTCAATCCCACTTTACCCATAAACATTTTTCCATACCAACATTCCTCCAACCAGGGGCCACGTGGTGGCCTCCAGGCTTGCCACGTGTTGCCCATTGATTGGTCTTCAAACTTACACATCCAATCACAAATTGCCAAGTGTCACAAGTGGTTGGTCCATAGAGAATATTATAGGGAATATTTTGGAGAATATTCTAGGGAATATTCCAATAAATATTCCTCAGCATATTATTTTTTTAATTTTCTTCAAAAAATGCAATTTTTGCAAGTTATTGGACAAATTTCAAAATGCAATAACTTCTCCATGTGATGTCAGTTTTTTTAACCATTCACAGCACTAGAATCAGGAAGACAAGATCTATCCAATCGTTTAGGTTATATCCCCATCTGAGCACTTTCAAATTTGAGCATTTTTTACACTTGGACTTGAGCTCCTGATCACAACTACCAAATGAGAGGCTTTTGGACCCCAAAAGCTTACTGAAATGTTGAACTAAACTGTAGTACAGATAATGAGAGAATGAACATCCTCTTCTCTTCAACCCGCCAAACATTTTCTTTGCATGGAAAATGACTTTAAACCACAAATGTAAAGAAATTGGCATTTCCCTACCTGAATGTGCTTGTCCTCCTGTCCACAACTGTCTTTCTTGCACTCACACAGAAATTTTCTGGAGAGAAAATTATAGAATGAAATTGAACAATGTTGCCTTGATCAATGATCTAAGGTGGCTCAAAGAAAATAAGATATTACAACATAGAATACATGCATACATCTGAAATTTACATATGTACAAAAGGAGTACGTCTTACTGTGTCAAGAAGTCCATGCACTTCTCACCAAGCCACTTCCATGGAGACTTTTGTTGCTGCAACTTTTCCTCATGTGAAACTTCCTTTTCCACATCAATAATGGAATCCATGGTTTCACCTTTATCAATCTTCTTGTCCTCTTGCTGCATGTGTGTGGTACGACGAGTTGGATGTAAAGTTCAACTATGAGAGACAACATGTCCCTTATTTTGGAAAAAAGTGCAAATCTTATGCACCTTCATTGAAGGTAGTATTTGCTTCATCTATTTCGTGTGTGCTTTCTTCCTCATTCAACATCTCGAAACATGATGGTTAAATTGACCACAATATGTACAAGAAATCTTTCTTCCATTAAAGCATGTAAAATTTTCATGCCTTGTAGAAACACAATCAAATTGATCATGAGAAGATGTATACCTATTGTGTTGCTTTGCATGTTCATCCTTTTTGCCTCCATGAGGAGATGAGCTAGTAGAGGCTCCAGTTTTCAATTGCATACTAACATCATCATTCTTGTCTTGAAAACTATCTAAAATTGCATGCTTGCCATAAGCTACATGTCTTCCATCTTCTTGCTACAACAAAGGCTTAAAGAAATGACAATCATCTTTGAAACAAATTTGACATATTTGCCTCATGGAACTTGGAACAAAAGTTCTCTTTGAATTAGCCTCACATGCCTTCATGGCTTTTGATTCTTTGCCATTAGATTGCACATAACCAAGTCCAAGATTCCTGGGTCGTTCCTCAAAAGAAAGGGGTTCAATCATTCCTTGTGCGTGTTTTCCTAATCCTTTGCCTTCATAACCCATATTAAGCATTAACTTGGATCCTACTCCCCTTTTGTGCTTTTCGAAAGATCCAACACATCTTTATGAAGAGGAAATAGAAGACAAATTAGAATGGATTACCTCTTTCTCACACATGTTCTTGGTCAACGCCTCTTGGGCTTGATGAAGCTGAAACTCCATACCATGCAAGATTTGAAGAATTTCTTCCTTCTTCTACTTCATGGCCAGCAATTTCTCAAGAAGCACCATGCTTTCTCTTCTATCGTCAAATAGGATTTGCACCATATCCTTCAATATAAGGAATTCACGCTTCATATTCTCATCGAAGAACCTTGTGAAGGAGGAAACTTCACTTATAGAAGTTGTCATTATGATGTCAATGAACAAATTAAATTCAATAACATTATTAAAGCTTTTCAAAGAAAATGACAAAGATTTTTCACCCAAATGTCTTTACAGCCATCATATATTCAAGTAGCCAACAACACACAAATCAAGTGAAAATCTTGTTCAATCAGCCAACAACAAACCAACTCAAGTGAAAATCTTGGAGTGGTTTTGAGGTGCTTTGGGGTAAGGAAAATATCTTCTATTCCTATTTGTCTTCTCCAAGACTTAGCTAATCAGTAGCTATTCCCAAACTTTAGCAAACTCAAACAACATGCAGTTTGCAAAATAGTAAAGTAGTCAATCTTCTACACTGCTTTAAACACCTTTCAATCTATACAATCAAGATATTGTGATGTAAATCAAGAAAACCAAGTGCTCTGATACCAACCTAATTTGAAAATGGAATGTACTTGAAAAAGGGTGCAAGGTATTCATTTTCATTTATGTAAATGAGTGCACACATACTCCAAGTTTAAATCTGAAAATGTGAGAAATTCTTATTTATAATATAGAGATAGACTGTAGGGGCATTTACTAGATATGTCGCCTCTAAAGAGAGGATGAGATGCAAAAGCTACCTGGCCCTCTACAGACTCTGCCTAAAGAAATAATAGAAGTAAACACTCAGATTTAATTAAAAAAGACCTTGCTTGAACTTGATGTTATGTGGAATTTTAGCTTGAAATAGGTGTACGTGTTGATTTTTTTTCATCTGTTTAAGTACTTTAACTTGATTTGTTTTAGCTGATATTAAACAAATATATCAGACATATAAGGCAGTGAATAAACATCCAACATAATAGAAAATTTAAAAATGAGTCCACCCCAATCTCATGGGCTACATCTCCTATGAGCTCTTGTCAACTTGACTTGGCTCTTTGGGATTATGGCTTGAATTCTTTTACAAGTTCCACACACAACTCCAAAAGGTTACTGACTGAACCTATAGGCTTAAAAAAACCATATACATACCTGTCATGGCTTTCCTCTTTGTTCAGGTAGATCTAGGCTCCCTTGGACTGGATTCCTTCAATAGGTGAACTAAGCTTCCCTGAGCTTCTTAATGGCACAAACTCTTCAGAATGCTTTAACTTCTCCATACAATGTTAGATTTTTGAACCATTCGTGGTGCCAGAATCAAGAAGACGAGACCTATCTAATTTTTCAAGTTCCAACCCCATTTGAGCACTTTCAAATTTGAGCATTTTTGACACTTAGACTTGAGCTCCTGATGAGGAATGTTATAGCCACTACTGCCTGCTCCTCCAAAGAGATGTACCAGCTCTACATAGTGGAGAAGCCAAGGCTTGTTATAATACTAGCAAAAGTCTCTCTAAGATAGGCTTATCAGAATATTGGCTAACGAGAAAGCCTCTAAAATGAGTTACGAGGTGCTATTTATAGCAAACGGTGGGGTGACACTTGACATTCCCCTTTGATTGTCACTTTTCTCAACTGCATGTAATTAATAAAAAACCTAAGAGTACCATCCTTAATCTTCACAAAGAACACTAGTGCACCCCATGGTGACACACTTAGTCTAATGTATCCCTTCTCAATCATTTCCATCAATTTCCACTTCAATTCAACTAATTATAGATTGTTCATCCTATAATGTGCCTTTGATGTTGGTGTTTCTCCTGGTACCAACTCAATAGAAAATTCCACATCCTTGTGAGGAGGAATATCTATAGTCTCTACTGGAAAAACATCCTAAAACTGTTGTAAAAATTGATACCTCTTCGAGACTTATGCATCCTCAACATCCTTATGTTTTTTACTGGGAACATGCACTACAAACAATGCTAACCCTCTCCTACAGTTGTGCTTTGCCTGCATGGTTGTAACCATTCTCACCAATGTAGGCTTCTTCATACCTTTGCAATATTTGCTTTTCTCCATCATCATCCAAGCACTCGCTAGCCTTGTCATAATAATCCACCTTAGCCCCATGAAGGTGCAACCAATCCATACCAAGAAGCATATTATATGATCCCAATGGAAGCATATTTAGATGTTTTGATGTAGGCATACCTTTCAACTCAAATGCACAAGATCTTACCCAATGATGAACTTTTTTTCAGTACAAGTAGCAAATTGCACCAACCAAGATTGTACATGCAATTCTTTTCTCAAACCACCCTTATCCACCAGGTCAAGATTAACATAATTATAATTAGATACAAGGTCAATAAAAATAGAAACAACTCAATCATAGAGCTTACATTCCATCTTAATGATGGATTCTTGGTGATTCCTCTACTTTTTATCAAAATTGTCATAGATCTGAGGAATTATCTATTAGAAATTCACAAGTGTATGCGCCTCCTAAGCACTATAGATTTGAGGCCTACCACCATAATATAAGAAACAATTATTCTTGCGATGATCCTTGCCACATATCCAACACTGCAAAGGAACACAACCTCTACTATGATTCTCTCCATACTGTGACCTGTGTCCCTTCTCAAGTACATTAAACTTCTTGTAAGGAGAAACATTATCCTTATCACCTGCATCTTCAGGTCATCCTCACTTTAGTGACATTTTATCTTTAAAATTTTCATTCCATTTCCAAACCTACTTAGACTCAGTCTTATGCTTTGATTACTCATAATAGTGTTTCAACTTCCTAATCACATCCTCCAATGACTGAGGCTCATTATACTCAATCTGATCCTTGAATGCTAATGGAAATCTAATGATAAATCTCTAAACTTTGGTATTATCATCCTTAAGATAAGGCACATACCTCAACAACTCTAGAAATTTAGTTGTGTAGTTCTCATCTTTCATAGATCTCGTATTCAACTCATAGAATTTCTTATCCTTTTCATGATACTATCTCTGGGACATGTATTTCTTCATGAGGATTCTCCTGAATTCATGCCAACTCAAATCCTTTCTCATAACTTCTTTGAAATGCTTCACATATTTCCCCCAAGTTTCTACTTTCCCTTTGTGGCTTAAAACATCTATCCTAAACTTCAACTTCTCTGTAAAGTCATACAACTCAGAGAACTTATTCATTCCAAATAAACATTCCTCTGCATATTTTGAATTGTTCAACTCTCCATCGAATGTACATGGCTTTGATTTCTTAAACTCATCGGGCAATTATCCCCTCTCACTCCTCCTGTCGGGATAATAGTGATGATGACCATGATACCTATCACAACCAGAGCTAGAATAGAACCTAAAACAATAGTTTCTCCTATCAAGTAGATCTAAGGACCTGTTATCTATGACTGTGTCCTTCATGTTTGAAATGTGCCTCCCATGAGACCTGCTACCATATGCCCCATTAGCCATTTCCTCCCGTCCATATGAGATCCATGGATGTCCATGTCACTACAAGTCTGACAAACTGTGAAGGATAACTACATTGAACTTTGCTTGCTTTTGTTATGCCCTGGTATGCCTTTCTTATAATTGAATGATCTTGTCATTATCTTCTTTGCAACTTCTGATATAAGCCTTTATACTTATCAAGGTTTTTGTTATTCCAGGAGTGTACCCATCTCTATGCTTCACATTTGATCTTTCAGCAAAGTCTCATGAACTATAATCCACCATTTTTGTAGTCATTTGTGATCATGTTCTTCCTGCAAACATACTGCGTCAGATAAACCAAATATAAACACACTCAATATACCTCACTGAAATTCAAGGGAGGCTATCTCATCTACAAAATCAATCCATATTAGCATGATACATCTATATACATAATCATATCAATATATTGAAATCATGCATGATAACACCATCTTCATGTAATGATCTTGTGCATGACAACCATAAATATGGAACTACATGCATAACAAGCACATAGACATTTTCATGCATGCATGACACACACATTCTTTCCATCTAGTCCAGTTGTTTGAACCATGCTCTGATACCAATTTGTAACCGCCCACCCTAGCTTTACCAACTTTTACAAACCCTCTAGATAAATGTGGCATAAAGTACCACTATGACCTAATCTGACATCCTATCTCAACTTAATGAAGTGGAGCCTACAACTGATACCTACTAACAATAAAAAGACATCCTACATGGATTATAGATCACCTAGGAGCTGAACAAGCACCCAAGGTGACAAATCCTTGAGCTATAACTTCATTTCAATGACCTTAAGTCCCAACCGCACCCTTGATGCTACATGCATATGATTAAAGGCCTCCAACCACACTCACAAGGCTTGCTCCAAGGAATTGTCACCTAAATTACTCATCTCAGTTCCTGTGGTATCGATATCTGAGCCAATATTCTAGGCCAACCTCCAAATCATTGCTCAGAACTTCCTGACACTCTCCAAATTGATAAGTAACTCAATAACAAGGCTAACCTTACAAACTTGAATCTGAAACTTGACCTAAGGATCCCTAACCATGACTACAATTTCATGAAACATATGATGAACATGTAATCTATAGGTCATGAATGCATATCTAAACGTAGGAGTCTAAAACTTACCTGAAATTTACCAAGAAGGTCTAATGCACTCTCATAATAGTTGCAATAACATTTGTTAGCTAATGCATTCATCAACCATTCATTAAATAATCAAAACATATCGAGATAGAACTCTCATCAAAGCCACATAATAACAAGTACAAGCAGTCATAGATTACAATAGGAAAATAACTCTTATTAATTGATGCAAAAGCTAACCAATTCAAGGACTTCCACGTACCACCTAACCATAGATTGAGCTTAAACAAATATTTCTTTCATACAATCATCATGTTGATGGTGTTGGACCCACCAACATGTCAGGGGATCTCCCTTGTAAGAATTCCTAATTAGACCTCATACCTTTTGGTGTACGAGTGCTAGTAGTCAGTCGTACAATAATGCCTTGACCGCTATTTCGCACAGAGGAAAGGAAGATGTCATTGTTGGTAGCAATACTACGACAATTGTGGCAAGACAAGGAAGGTGCATGAACGGTTCTAACACATGCAAAGTGGGGTGAGTGTGCCCCTTGGATAGATGCATCACAAACTAGAAAGAAAGTTAGCTAACAATCCAAAGTGATTGTTAAACCAATCAACACATTTCAGTAAGACTCATACATACTTATACAGAATATTCCATACATGTCTGCGTAAGCAAATAGATAGATATATCATTTAGAGTAAACAAGATGGCTGGAATACAATATGACATATGCATGAAACATGTTGGCTCTGTTATAATAAGAAGTGTAAATTCTAGTCATAAAATACATCCATCTCCAACCACTAGTTTCAACAGTGGAACGTTATAGCCGCAACTACCTGCTCCTCCAAAGAGATGCACTAGCTTTGCTTAGTGGAGAAGCCAAGGCTCGTTACAATACTATCCAAGCTCTCTCTAAGATAGTCTTACAAGAATATTGGTTGACCAAAAAGCCTCTACAATGTCTTATGAGGTGCTATTTATAGCAAAGGGTGAGGTGACACTTGACATTCCCCTTTCATTGTCACTTTTTTCAGCTACCTATAATTAATAAAAAACCTGAGAGTACCATCCTTCTTCTTCACAAAGAACACTAGTGCACCCCAAGGTGACAGACTTAGTCTAATGTATCCCTTGTAAATCATTTCCTTCAACATCCACTTCAGTTCCACTAATTCTAGAGTTCTCATCCTATAATGTGCCTTTGATGTTGGTGTTTCTCCTGGTACCAACTCAATTGAAAATTCTACTTCCCTGTGAGGAAGAATATCTGTAGTATCTACCAGAAAGACATCCTGAAACTATTGTAAAAATGGATACCTCTTCAAGACTCATGCATCCTCAACATCCTTACATTTATTACTAGAAAAATGCACTACAAGCAACGAACACCCTTTCCTCCAGCTGCGCTTTGCCTGCATAGTTGTAACCATTTTCACCGATGTAGGTTTCTTCTTACCTTTGCAAGATTCACTTTTATCCATCATCATATAATCACTTCCTAGCCTTGTAATAATAATACACCTTAGCCCTATGAATTTACAACCAATATGTACCAAGAAGCATATTGTATGATCCCAATGGAAGCACATTTAGATGTGTTAACGTAGGCATAAATTTCAACTCAAATGCACAAGTTCTTACTCAATGATGAACTATTTTCTTAGTATAAGTAGCTAATTGCACCAACCAAGACTGTATGTGCAATTCTTTTCTCAAACCACCCTTATCCACCAGGCCCGGATTAAAATAACTATAATTAGATATAGGGTCAATCAAAATAGGAACAACTGAATTATAGAGCTTACATTCCATCTCAATGATGGATTCCTAGTGATTCCTCTACTTTTTTATCAAAATTTTCATAGATCTGAGTAATTCTCTATCCAAAATCCACAAGTGTATGCACCTGTTGAGCACTATAAATCCGAGGCCTACCACCTTGATATAAGAAACAATTCTTCTTGCAATGATCCTTCCGACATATCCAACACTGCAAAGGAATACTACCTCCATTATGCTTCTCTCCATACTGTGACTCATGTCCCTTCTCAAGTACATTAAACTTCTTGTAAGGAGCTACATTCTCTTTCTCACCTACATCTTCAGGTCATCCTCGCGTCAGTATCCTTTTACCTTTAGTCTTGCAATTCCATTTTCGACCCTGCTTAAACTTGGTCTGACGCTTTGATTACTCATAATAGTGCTTCAACTTCCTAATCACATCCTCCAATGACCAAGGCTCATTATACCCAATCCGATCCTTGAATGCTAATGGAAGTCCAATGATAAATCTTTGAACTTTGGTCTTATCATCCTTAGGATAAGGCACATACCTCAGCAACTCCAGGAATTTACTTGTGTATTTCTCATATTTCATAGATCTCATATTCAACTCATAGAATTTCTTATCCTTTTCATGATACTATCTCTGGGACATGTATTTCTGTATGAAGATTCTCCTGACTTCATGCCAACTCAAATCCTTTCTCATAATTCCTCTAAAATGCTTCACATATTCCTATGAAATGTCTACCTTCCCTTTGAGGCTTAAAATATATATCCTAACCTTCATCTTCTCTGTAAAGTCATATGACTCAAAAAACTTATTCATTCCAAATAAACATGTCTTTGGGTCTTTCGATTTATTCAACTCTCCATCTAATGTAGGTGCCTTCGATCTCTTAAACTCATCAGGAAAGTATCCCCTCTCACTCCTCCTATCGAGATAATAGTGATGATGACCATGATACCTATCTAAACCAGAGCTAGAATAGAACCAAAAACCATTGCTTCTCCTCTTAGTTAGATATAAGAACCTATTATTTATGATTTTGTCCTTCATCTTTGAAATGTGCCTTCGATGAGACCTTCTACGATATGCCCCATTAGCCTTTTCCTCCCATCCATAACAAATCCATGGATGTCCCTGTCACTACAAGTCTAACAAACTATGAAGGATAACTACATTGACTTTTGCTTGTTTTTGTTGTGCCCTAGTATGCCTTTCCTATAATTGAATGATCTTTTCATTATCTTCTTTGCAACTTTTGATATATGCCTTCATACTTATCAAGGTTTTTTTTTATGCCAGGAGTGTACCCATCTCTATGCTTCGCATTTGATCTATAAGGAGAGTCTCATGAACTATAATCCACCATTTTTCTAATCATTTGTGATCATGTTCTTCCTGCAAACATACCATTCTAGATAAACCAAATATAAGCACAATCAATATACCTCATTGAAATTCAAGGGAGGCTATCTCATCTACAAAATCAATCCATATTAGCATGATACATGTATATACATAATCATATCAATATATCGACATCATGCATGCTAACACCATCTTCATATAATGACCTTGTGCATGACAACCATAAATATGGAACTACATGTATAACAACCACATAGACATTTTCATGCATGCGTGACACACACATTCTTCTCATCTAGTCCAGTTGTTTGAACCATGCTCTGATACCAATCTGTAACTCCTACCCAAGATTTATCGAATTTTACAAGAGCTCCGGGTAAATGTGGCATAAAGTACCATTATGGCATAACCTCCTAGCTCAACTTAAGGAAGTGGAGCCTACAACTGATACCTGCTAACAATAAAATTACATCGTACAGGGATTATAGATCACCTAGGATTTGAACAAACACCCAAGGTGATATATCCCGGAGCTATAACTTCATTTCATTGACCTAACGTCCCAGCCACATGATTGACACTACATGAAGATGATTAAAGGCCTCCTTCCACACTCACAAGACTTGCTCCATGATATTGTCACCCAAATTACTCATCTCAGTTCCTGTGGTCTTGATATCTGAGCCAATATTCCATGCCAACCTCCAGATCATTGCTTAGAACTTCTTCACACTTTTAAAAATGATAAGTAACTCAATAAAAAGGCTAAACATACAAACGTGAATATGAAACTTCACCTAAGGAGTCCTAACCATGACAACCATTTTATGAAACATACGATGAACATGTAATCTATAGGTCATGAATGCATGTCTAAACATAGGAGTCTGTAACTTACCTAAAATTTACCAAGAAGGTCTAATGCACTCTCATAATAGTTACAATAGAATTTGTTAGCTCATGAATTCATCAACCATTCATGAAATAATTGAAACATATCAAGATCCATAACTAGAACCTATTATAGAACCATGCTTATAACCATCATATAACCTAAATAATAACCATGATAGAATTGGCATCAAAGCCACATAATAAAGTACAAGTAGTCATAGAATAAAATAAGAAAATAATTCTTCTTAATTGATGCAAAAGCTAACCAATTCAAGGAATTCGACATACCACCCAACCATAGATTGAGCTTAACCAGATCTTTCTTTCATCCAATCATCATGTTGACGATGTTGGACCATGTTAGGGGATCTCCACAGTAAGAAGTCCTAATTATATGTCTTACCGTTTGGTGTAAGAACCCCAGTAGTGGGTCATATGGTAATGCCTTGACCGCAATTTCGCATAGAGGAAAGTAAGATGTCCTTGGTGGTAGCAACAGTGCGACAACTGCGGCAAGACAAGGAAGGTGCATGAAGGGTTCTAACACACGCAGAGTGGGGTCAGTGTGCCCCTTGGAAACCTCTGATATCACGCAGCTTGGAAGGGAACACACGAGCGTAGATGCATCACAAACTAGAAAGAAAGTTAGCTAACAATCTAAATTGATGGTTAAACCAATCAACACATTTCAGTAAGATTCATACATACTTATACAGAATAGTCCATACATGCATGTGTAAGAAAATAGATACATATACCATTTAGAGTAAAGAAGATAGCTAGAATACAATATGACATATGCATGAAACATGTTATCTCTATTATATTAAGAAGTGTAAGTTCTATTCATACAACATATCCATGTCCAACCACAAGTTCCAATAGTGGAATGTTATAGCCACAACTGCCTGCTCCTCCAAAGAGATGTACTAGCTCTGCATAGTGGAGAAGCCAAGGCTCATTACAATATTATCCAAGCTCTCTCTAAGATAGTGTTATTAGAATATTGGCTGACCAAAAAGCCTCTACAATGAGTTATGAGGTGCTATTTAAGGCAAAGGTTGGGCTAACCCTTCACATTCCCCTTTGATTGTCACTTCTTTTAGCTGCCTGTAATTAATAAAAAACCTGAGAGTACCATCCTTCTTCTTCACAAAGAAGACTAGTGGACCCCAAGGCGACACACTTAGTCTAATGTATCCCTTGTCAATCATTTCCTTCAACATCCACTTCAATTCCACTAATTCTAGAGTGCCCATCCTATAAAGTGCCTTTGATGTTGGTGTTGCTCCTCATACCAACTCAATAGAAAATTTCACTTCCCTACGAGGAGTAATCTCTGTAGCCTCTATTGGAAAGACATCTTGAAACTATTGTAAAAATGGATACCTGTCAAGGCTCATGCATCCTAAACATCCTTATGTTTATTACTAGAAACATGCACTACAAACAAATAACACCCTTTCATCCAGCTGCATTGTGCCTACATAGTTGTAACCATTTTCACCGATGTAGGCTTCTTCTTACCTTTGCAAGATTTTCTCTTATCCATCATCATCCATGAACTCTCTAGCCTTGTCATAATAATTCACCTTAGCCATATGAAGGTACAACCAATCCATACCAAGAAGCATATTATATGATCCTAGTGGAAGCACATTTAGATGTGCTAATGTAGGCATACCTTTCAACTCAAATGAAAAAGATCTTAACCAATGATGAACTACTTTTTTGGTACAAGTAGCCAATTGCACCAACCATGACTATACATGCAATTCTTTTCTCAAAAGAGAAACATAACATAACTAGATACAGGATCAATCAAAATAGAAACAACTCAATCATAGAGCTTACATTCCATCTCAATGATGGATTCTTGGTGTTTCCTCTGCTTTTTATCAAAATTTTCATACAACTGAGGAATTCTCTATCCAAAATCTAAAAGTGTATGCACCTCCTGAGCACTATCGATCTGAGGCCTACCACCCTAATACAAGAAACAATTCTTCTTGTGATGGTACTTTCCACATATCCAACACTACAAAGGAATGCTACCTCTATTATGATTCTCTCCATATTGTGACCCATGTCCCTTCTCAAGTACATTAAACATCTTGTAAGGAGCAACATCATCTTTCTCACTTGCATCTTCAGGTCATCCTCACTTCAGTGACCTTTTACCTTTAGTCTTGTCATTCCATTTCCAACCCTGCTTAGACTTGGTCTTATGCTTTGATTACTCATAACAGTGCTTCAACTTCCTAATCACATCCTCCAATGATCGAGGCTCATTATACTCAATCTGATCCTTGAATGCTAATGGAAGTCCAATGATAAATCTTTGAACCTTGCTCTTCTCATCCTTAAGATAAGGCACCTACCCCAACAACTCCATGAATTTAGTTGTGTAGTTATCATCATTCATAGATCTCATATTCAACCGATAGAATTTCTTATCCTTTTCATGATACTATCTCTGGGACATTTATTCCTTCATGAAGATTCTCCTGAGTTCATTCCAACTCAAATCCTTTCTCATAATTCCTTTGAAATTCTTAACATATTCCCACCAAATGTCTACATTCCCTTTGAGGCTTAAAATATCTATCCTGACCTTCATCTTCTTTGTAATATCATATGACTCAAAGAAATTATTCATTCCAAATAAACATGTCTCTGCATCTTTGGACTTATTAAACTCTCCATCGAATGTAGGTTGTTTCGATGTCTTAGGCTCATCGGGCAAGTACCCCGTCTCACTCCTCCTGTCAGGATAATAGTGATGATGACCATGATACCTATCTGAACCAGAGCTAGAATAGAACCGAAAACCATTCCTTATCCTCTCAGGTAGATCAGAACCTGTTATCTATGACTGTGTCCTTCATGTTTGAAATGTGCCTTCAATAAGACCTACTACCATATGCCCCATTAGCCTTTTCCTCCCATCCATAACAAATTCGTGGATGCCCCTGTCACTACAAGTCTAACAAACTATGAAGGATAACTACATTGGCGTTTGCTTTCTTTTGTTGTGCCCTAGTATGCCTTTCCTATAATTGAATGATCCTGTCATTATCTTCTTTGCAACTTCTGATATATGCCTTTTACTTATCAAGGTTTTGTTATTCCGGGAGTGTTAGCGCTCAAATCTACCTTAGGCTGAAATAAGGTAAAACTCGAGGCTACATCAAACCACGGTCAGCCTCGTAGCTAGCCCTACGAGGACAGGAGAGGGCTCTCTCCAAGTCAATCTCGGCAAAAGATAAGCAACAAGGTCGAGATGACTGAATTGATGACTAATTTTAGGCTAGGTATTAAGTATAAAGGGTTTAGAACTGATTTTTAAAGGTTTTGTTGATTTCAAGGGAAAGGCAAATTTGGGTGCGGGGATGAGGCACAACTTTTTGCATAGGTCTACTTGGGGCAAGATAGGCGATTGTTTTGATGCCTTAAAGCAAGTGATATGGGTAGATCAGACTGGTGAGGAGCTAAGGAGAGCAAGGAATCTCAAGGATTCTCCTTAAACTGAAGAAAACATAGAAAATTAAACGAATTTAAAGGCAGAGCATGGCAAGTTCATGGATTCTACCTTAACACTTCATTTGTTTAATTACAGCAGATTAAATAAAGAAAATGGTAGACATACACAACTTACAAGTACTGAGAGAAACACACCATCAACACATAAAGCCACATGAATCCCAAGTAGTTCTGAAAAACCCTGGTCTTTCCTTTGCCAAAATGCAGATAAGATATGTACAATATAGTCTCAAACTATTCCCAAGAGTCCAACCCCTCCTACTGAATGAAAATTTACATATATAGACCAAGCTATCCTCATTCCTTAACCTCTAGGGGTCGATCTCCTCCTTCTAGGAGTAGTTTGAACAAATTCTAAACATGGAGCAAGAATCTAGATGACCAAACAGCCTGCCTCTAAAAAGAAGGAAACTGACTCATTACGTTGATTTCTTGCTAATTTATGAATGAATCATATAGAAGAAGGTAGATAAGTGCCATGTTACCTTACATACATCAAATTCCATCATGTTGGGTCAAAAATGACATCAAAGAGTGAAACTGGTGAAAACTAGCTGAATCCCTGTGCTAAAGGTGAAAATTTGGGTCAAAAACTGTATGCGTAGCGCCCCTGATCCCTATGCATAGTGCACATTTGATCCAGTTTGTGCGGCACTTCCTGACAACCAAATTGAGCTCATGATAGCTCCTTGGAAATCCCTAGATGTCTACTTTCCAACCCAAGTGGAAGTTTCCAATTTGGAGCTCATTTGCCCCCTCAAAACTGAATTCTCCCAGAAGTACTTCCTGCTGTTGGAAAAGGTGGCAGCAAGGTGGTTTTCATGATGTTTTTGGACATTTTGACCATCCAGATCTCAATCAAATGCTTCGGAAATGGCTGAACATGTGAATTTCTTCATGAAAAATCCAAAACTACAAGCCATTTGCCATTTGGACCTCCCAATCTTCAGGGTAGCGCGCTGCGCGCTACGCGTAGAACCAAAAAACCTGTTTTGCAAGCCAAAAATTTTGAAACGACAAAATTTTCTCCAAATTTGCCCAAATTTGGAGTGAAGACCCCCCATCATGTATCATGCTCAACTAATGAAGCCTCGGCCAAAACACAAAGTGGATCAGGCCTTTTGCGTTGTTTTTGCGCTTTGCTCAAACGCCTCTTGAGGATCTTCATTCTCGCTTTGCAAACATGCATGCGAGCCCAATAGTGAGTCTTCATGTGGTGAAGCATGTCTTTGTCCCTGTTTGCCTTCACCAACAACTTATCCAAATGAGTATTCACCCGTATGAGCATTGGTTCCCGATCAATAGGTGTCAAATTACCGGGTCTCCTTCGGGCCAATTCCCGGTCTTCACGAATCTTCCGCAGCTCATAAAGTTCATGCTCATCTTCCAACTGTTTGTTGCACTACTCCAAATAGTTGATCACCCACTTAGCCATCTACAATTTCTTTTGTAGTTACTCATTCTCGGCCCTTTGTTCTCGGATGATCTCCTTTAGCTCGGAGCTAGGAGAGCTAGCATCAACATCAATGGTATTCGTGTCCTGGCCTCCTGAAGGACCCTCATCAACCATGGGTCTCTTGCCCCTGTCCTGGATCTATACTTGTGCTGAAGACAGAGGCGAGACCCCTTCCACCCCGGGTGGAGATAGTACTCGTTGTGCGGCTGTAAATAAGGCCTTGTGGCCTTTCTGATATGTCACATGTACTGGAGCATCAACATGCTTAGTCTCAGGAATGTCAAACTACAGTGAAGGGCCTCCCTCATCATGAACTATCTCTTGTGGTGGCTGAGGGGCTGTGAAAAGGTCACGATAAATAAAATCCTCCCATGTAATGCCTTATTGTGCCAGCTGATGAATCACCACGATTTTGATCAATGCATAATGGTATATGCTCCTATGCTGATGTGCTGGGCTCTTATTTTGCACTAAAGGCACCATCCTCTCTATGTTGTGAAACATAAAATATGGGATGTTCATCAGATGCACCCTTGTAAAATGCATCAACAAACGGACATGGTATGCATAAAGACGCGAGAATCTGCCCTCACAACTGAAATACCGGATGATGAGTTTCATCAAAGGTTCAAACCGATCATTCAGGTAGTGTAAAGGAAAAACTCTGCTCAAGTGCCTCATATACCCTGGTTTAATATATGGCTCATAATATGATTTCTCTAGCTGTTGACGTTTATTCCATTGCTCCCTGATATTTGGAATTCCCGTGGCCTCTACAATGGTCTCTGGTGACAAAATAAAATTAACTCCAGCAAGGCTTACACGGCCATCATGTAAATGGAGAATAAACAAGTGAGCTAATTCACGATGATGCTGAAACTGTGAAATTAGCTCACAAACATGATAGCATGACTGATGGCGAAAGAAATCCATGGCAAGTGGGAAAGCCTGCAATTGTACCATAGAAGTGGGCTCTTCTCTAAGATGTTTACCACCTTTTCCACCTATGTGGGGCCTTTGTGGCACATTTCCCTCTGTGGTGGAATCACTATCATTTTCCTGCTCATAAGATGACTCTGTATCTGACATGGTTTTGAGAACAAAATAGCTGCAATAGGAGGAATGCAATATGTATGTTGTAGGTGTGATGAAATCCCAATTTCAGTGTATCCTCAAAAAACCAACTGAAGCATCACAAAATTTATGCCATAATGGATATTTTGTTTGGTATATTTGGGCACAAAACAGTCGTAAAAATATTTTGGTATGAAGTGCTGCTGGTTCAAAGTTTTCAAATGGGCAAGGAGCTATATTTTACCAAGGAAAGGGAGAAAAATCTTCATCAATTACTCACATGCCTTTAAATACCCTATACAAAGTTTTAATACCCTTTACAAAGACTTTGATAAGGGCCTAGGGTTTGATTTGTTTTCTTACACCCAACACCACTTCCATTCTTCAAACACATATTAGACAATATTCAACTTGATTTATTTGAGTCAAAGAAACACCTACTTGCAACTTCGGAGGCGATTTGACAAATGGGTGCATAGCACACAGGTTCAATGCGTAGCGCACCTCCCAGTGCATAGTGCCTATGTAAATTAACACAGGATGTGCACGCCCAATGCGTAGCGCACCGCCAGTGTGTAGCGCGCAAGTTCTATGCGTAGCGCGCACCTTGAACACTGCCTCGAGGGTTTGTAACTTGGTTTTTCGCCCTCCAATCTTGAAAATGCTCTTGATCTGATATGTGGTGAACCAAAAAGACTTGTTTCACCTTATATACACCCAAAATATCTAATTTGAATAAATTGACTTCAAAAAACCCACTTTGTAAAGTTTGGGCACTTTCACTTTTGGCCTATTAATACAATGATGCTTTTTGATTTTCTCATGCTTTTCTGAGGTTTGGAATGAAGTTTTTTGTTGATTTTTGTTTGCAGGGATAGCTATAATATTCTCTGGCAAAGGAGATCAAGGCTGCGCTTGAAAAATTGAGGAAATAAAAATTTTGAGAATTTTTTACAAAAATGAGATGACGACTTATCTTCAAAACAGAGTTTTGAAGAGAAGTCGTAATTCAGTTGTACAATGATGAAAATTATTGAAATCATGATCTATCAAAGACATCCCTCTGGCCTGCTGGTCTTCTAAGACTTTTTAAGACAAAATTGACTCAACCCTAGACCTAAACCTAAAAATTTAAAACATGACTGTAAATGACTTGTGAAGCTTTATGACTTAACCTGAACCAGCAGTGACATGCACGAGGGGAATGAATGACACAAAACACTCCATCAGATTTATGGCATACCTAACGAAATGCAACTGATCAAAAGGGATGGGACACCTAATCATGAAATGCAAAAGAGCTTTGATCTCTGACGGAGGGATAACTAGACCGACTCTAACATTGGTTCCAATGGGGATGGTAGCTCCTTGGAGATGCCAAGAACCGCAGATCTCTGTAAGAGCTAGACATTGCCTTCACTCATTGGGCGATGGAGTCATTATTGCAATACACACTTTGAGAATTTGACTGAAAAACCAAAAACTGCTTTGACCAAACTAGACTTGAAACTAAAAGATTCGGACAACTGACTTGACAAACTCAGACTAACTAACCTTCATTTTCAAAATTATAGCCTTCACATTAGGCCCCAAACTGAAGATGATAAGTTAGTTTACATGTGCAATAGAACAAAGTAAAATGATATGTACAATGATGATGAAATGAGCAAAAAAGTACTCAAAAGTAGTATCTCTTTAATAGCCAACCATTAATCGGCCCTCCAGGACATTCATCTCCATTCATCTCCTTGAGAAGTAAAGCGTTTTGGCCGCGATATGCTGCAATCTTGTAAGGACCCTTCCATAAATTTTTAAATTTTCCATGCTTTCCCTTGTCTTCATGTCGAGCATCCCATCTCAAAACTACCTTATCTAGCTGAAATGTGTCCGCCTTTGCTTTCCGGTCATAAATATTTTTGATGCGCTCCTGCAGCTTGCAAGTGTTTTGAAATACCTCCTCATGTGTCTGTTGTAAATGAATCATTTGATTAATCCTTCTCTGCATAGGATCTTCCTCACTACCCGCTTCTTGAAGCAATTTGACTACCGGGACAGTAAGTGAAGTAGGAAAAATTGTGTCTATTCCGTACACCAACTCGAAAGGAGACATGCCAATAGACATTTTCTGACTCACACTATCAGCCCATAGTGCATTTATCAACTTCTTGTGCCAGCCCTTTTTACTAATTTCCAACATTTTCTTAATGATATTGACCAAGGATTTATTAGATGACTCCGCCAATCCATTTCCTTGAGGGTGGTATGCGGTTGAATGTCCCAAGCTAATATTGTACTTATAACAAAACTCAATCATCCTTTTTGACATAAACGTTGCTGCATTATCAGTGATTAACTTACTTGGACATCCAAAACGTGACAAAATATTGGTTTCAAGAAAAGAAATAATTACCGCATCCGTAGCTTGTCTAGTAGGAATTGCTTCAATCCATTTTGTGAAGTAGTCTGTGGCCGTCAATATCCATCGATGCTGTCCTGATGATGCCGGATGAATTTCGCCGATGAAATCCAATCCCCACTACTGAAAAGGTGCGCTGACTTCAATTGGTTTGAGAGGCAAAGGTTGGAGCTTCTGCTTTCCTTGAAAAATTTGGAATTCGTGACAATTTTTAACAGCCTTATATACATCTGAAAATAATGAAGGCCAATAATAACCTGCCCTTAGAATCTTGTTTGCCATGGTCTTCCAAAACAGATGACCTCCACAGTCCCTTCTATGAAAGTCTTCCACAACTCTTTTGGCTTCCTCCTCTACCAAACAATTCAATAACATTCCACCAGGGTCTTTCCAAAACAATGTTGAATCTAGTATGCAAAATTTTGCAGCTTTCAATTTCAAAGTTCTACTTTTGTTTCTAGGCATTCCGGGAGGTGAAGACAAATGTTGAAGTACATATAAAATGTCAGCATACCAAGGAGAAGAGAGAAACATTTCAGATACCTGAACGGATGGATTCTCCTCATCTTCATCGGACATGGCAGAAATCAAATTTATGTCTAGGACTTGCAGATTTGTTTCAGCCATTAGCTTGGCAAGTCCTTGACCTTTGATCAGCTTGGTGGGTTTAATCTATACATCATATTCTAACAACGCAGCAATCCACTTGCCCCGTCTGCCTTCTGGATCTGCCTGTACTAAAATATCTTTAACTACTGCATTAGGAACATAAGCTAGAATATGGGAATGCAATATATACACACGGAAATCTTTCAAGGCCTTTACAAGCACAAGTGCTTGCTTCTCAATGATGTTATATTTCAATGCTCCATCTCTTATAATCCGACTGAAAAAAGCAATGGGCTTTTCAACACCTTCCTTCTTTTGCATTAATACTGCTACCAAAGTGTGCTCAAAAGCAAATGAGAACAAAATAAAATCCTAAGTGTAGTCTGGGCTGATCAAAATAGGAGTTGAAGAAAGAGCTAACTTCACTAAATTAAATGATTTCACCACCTATTCGGTCCACATTACCTGACTGTCCTTTTTCAGCATGCTCGTGATTTCTCTAAGATGTTCCGCTAGATTTGGAATGAAGCGATGCAGAAAATTCAGTTTACCATTGAAGGACTGTATTTCTTTCTTGTTCCGGGGCTGTTCATTTTTCTGAATGGCTTCAACACGTGCAGGGTTAATACGGATGCCATCTTCAGATATGATGTGACCAAGAAGTTTGCCCTCATCCATGGAAAAAAGACTCTTTTTCGGATTCAGCGATATGCCATATTTTCTGCACTTGTGGAAAACAATTTTCAAATGATAGAAATGTTCCTCATCAGAATTTGAAAACACGGTTAAGTCATCAAGATAAACAACTAGAAATACATCTTTCTCATTGGTGAAAGCTACGTCCATTGCACGCTGAATGGTGGCTCCTGCATTTTTCAAACCAAAGGGCATCTTTGCATAATGAAATGTTCCCCATGGAGTGGTGAACGTTGTCTTGTCACGGTCATCCTCATGCACTAAAATCTAATTGTATCCTGAATAGCCATCGAGTAGTGACATCCTTGATGCTCCAACTACTCGCTGCAATATATGATCCATTTTGGGCAGTGGATAATTGTCTTTTAAGGACACCTTATTTAAATTTCTGAAGTCAATACATAAATGGATCTCACCTGTTTTATTTCTTACGGGCACCAAGTTTGATATCCAATCTAAAAATCAGATAGGCACAATGATTCCTGACTTATACAATTTGTTTACCTCTTTTTCGATTGATGGCAGCAGCTTGGGATTGATTCTCCTCAACTTTTGACGAAAAGGCTTCTGATTTGGCTTAATAGGAATAGTATGTTGAATGATATTTGTGTCATATGTTTTTAAATCCGAGTAATCCCATGCAAAAACATCAGAAAACAAAGACAACAATTTTACATATTCTACTTTTACCTTTGGTGACAATGACCTTGATAGCTTTACCATCTTGGGATTCTCAGCTGTCCCAATCTTTACTTCTTCAACACCTTTTTCAGTCGGTCTCAATGTCGGTTTGCGGGCCACATCATCTTGGTCAAACAACTCCTCTAAAGGAATCAATCCCTTAGGAATAATGTTATCTTTAAGTTGCAGTACGTCCATTTGATTTACTTGTATATTATCACTACCATCATCATGTTCAGTATCTATTGAGGTATCCTTGAACATACCCTTATTTTGCAGAAACTCATTGATCTCTTCATCATCTTGAAAGACTTGACAACATCGCTGATTGTCTGGAACGGTGGGATGGTGTTTGACATGGATCTCAAACTTGTTGCTAGAATTCATCGGAATTTTCAAATTCCTTGCTGCCTTAGCAAGTCCATCAGCAACACCATTTTGTATGTGAGGCACACATGTCAAGGTATGATCAGAAAACAACTTCAAAATATCTAAGACTACATTTCGATATGCCCTCATACGAGGATGCTTGGCCTGAAACTCACCTTTAACTTGCTTTATTACTAACTCGGAATCACCATAAACCGCAATCTTCTTTGCTTTTAGCTTTCTAAGAATCTTTAGGCCAGCAAAGAGAGCCTCATATTCCACCTCATTATTTGAACAATCGAATGCTAATTTATAGGAACACACTCTCACCTTGCTTGGAACTTTGTCTCGAGCGGAAAAAGGACTTCGAATCCACACAACAATACCAGCACCATCACTACCTACTGCACCATCGAAATCCATGGTCCAAAGACCCTCTTCATCCTCCTCCAAGTGCTGAAATTGTACTACCTCTAATTTTTTTGTTTGCTGCCCCTTTTCTTCAGCTGTTTGCTCCATAATAGCTTGCTTTTCTCCTCTTTCCTTTTGTAGAACTTCTCTGAAATTTTCAGTGATCTCTGGTATATCTTCCGCTTGAACTAACTGACTATCTAGATCATTAAAACTATCAACAAATAAAACAAACGACTCCAAATCTGTATGTACATAATTTACAGGATGATTGATTGGCTTCTCTTTGCTAGTTATCATGTATTTGGATTTAAGACCTCTGTGGTTTGTTATTTCTGAATTAGTCACCGGAGAATCCACAGTAAGAACGATTTTCTGCCAACGTTTCGAATCCCAACCGGGATCCATCATCAGGACAACTTGAATGCTTTGATAGAAGAAGAGCAGACTGCTAGGGTTTAAATAGATGATGAGGGAAAGGTCGACTCTTAATTCTTGAGAAGTCGGCTTCCTCATGATAAATTAATTTTAATTTTAATTTTAA
>APFE030170584.1:64433-82663 GCA_000404065.3 Pinus taeda | reverse complement strand
CATTATTTGAAAAGTGGTAGTATTAAGAGTGTATTTCTATTAAAAAAAATAAATAAATAAAATTAATAACTTAATTAATTTCAAAATTAATTAAAATTAAAATTAATTAATCATGAGGAAGCCGACTTCTCAAGAATTAAGAGTCGACTTTTCCCTCATCATCTCTATTTAAACCCTAGCAGTCTGCTCTTCTTCTATCAAAGCATTCAAGTTGTCCTGATGATGGATCCCGGTTGGGATTCGAAACGTTGGCAGAAAATCGTTCTTACTGTGGATTCTCCGGTGACTAATTCAGAAATAACAAACCACAGAGGTCTTAAATCCAGAATCATGTATTTCATCTTTTGCTCTCGATATAGCTTTCTCATTTGACCAAAGACTAGAATTGTGGCATAAGAAAAGTCTAACTGTAGAGTACCCTTCAACTTAGCTCCCCAAGATCTCGAAAGTAGCATACCAAAACGTGGAGGAATGTCCACCACAACCACATCCATCAAGACATTCTTCACTGGGATTTGGTCTAAGCTAACAACCAAATCTTTGATGAGCCCAATACATCTCACACGGCTGGAATCAAGTGAATATAAATCATGATATTTCCTTGTTATGTCTAACCCCATCTTCTCCATGATCGCCTTTGGCATCAAATTGTGTGAAGCACCCGAATCGAACATAGCATTGTGCAAAACATATTCATGCAATCTCAAACTGATATAAAAAGGAGGAACATCACTATCAGGGGACTGACCATCCAATGCTGGCCCAAAGATCAATTCGGGCTTATCATCTTCAACATTCATCATGTCAAACATGGGATCAAAGTTCAGAATTTTGGAGACTTGACCTCGGTAGCTGCTATTTTTCACGATTTCAGTCAAAGGAATCGATATTTTTAATTTGGAAATTTCATTTTCCAAACTAAATGCTGAAACCTTTTCGACTTCTTTGACCAGAAATTCTTTCTTATCCTTAATTATACTTTCCTGATTTGTCCTTTTTGCTGCTGATATCTTGCTCGTTGTGGGATCAATTGTCTCCTTTCCTTTCTTCTGTGGTGTCGGTGAATCCGTCTTTGGTGTTGTAGCTTTTTTTCTTTTCTGAATTGGATTGATGGGCACATCTCGGTTTCTCAATGAATACTGCTTCTGTTGAGTGGACAAAGCGTTCAAATATCCTCTTTGATAATCATCTAAATCTGCATCATTAGCTAAGATAAAATCTTCATCTTGTTGGGCGCCTGAACTTTCTCCATACTCTTCTTCTTCAGTGATGTAAATGGGAAGATCATCAGGAGTAAAGAAGTGGTTTGGTCCCCTACTACATCGGCATCTTCATCTGAATCTTGACTCACAAAATTCTTCAAAAGAGGAGTCTTGATCGGTTGCTGGGCTGCCGGCTCTTGTACTCTTGGTTCACGCTGCTTAATTCTGAACTGAGGTTGTTGTTGGCCACGGTAATTTGGATTACGAATATGCGGTTCTGATTTGTCAAGGTTCAGTCTTTTGAACATCTCACGAAGCCAAGGCGGTTCTGATGTAGATTCTTCCTTTATAGTCACTCTTTTCTCTGCCTTCAAGCGTACTCTCTTGTCGTTCAGATTTGCCTCAACATTAACAACAATCTTTTGCATATATTCTAAAGTAGGCAGATCTCTATCCCGTAATGAATAAGCCATCTCCAGATCAAAGCCATCCGAGAATTTGAGAAGAGATGATTTTCTAGATGGTCTTAAATCATCCGGAATAGCATTATAAACTGTATTGAACCTGATAATATAGTCTTGGATAGACTCACCATGATTTTGTTTGATATTATTGTACTTGGCATTGATCTGAAGCGGATCCTTTCTAAGTTCCCAACGATCAAGAAACTGTTTCTGAATTTCAGCCAACGTAGGTATACTTCTAGCTCCTAAACCTCTGAACCATTTTCTTACTTCTCCTATGAATGTTTGCACAAAAAATCGCATAGTTACATCCTCGTCATCAATCTCATATAAATCATAAAAAGTTGCCATTTTGTCTATGTGCTGCTGAGCGGACACACTTTGAGGAGTGCCATCAAATAAAGGAATCTTACTCTCATAGTCCGCGGGCATATCATGCAATTGCTGAGGTAAAGCAAGAGGTGCGAAACGAGCAACCATTGCTCTTGGTGGATTTACTCTAGGTGTTTTTGGCGGAGTGGGTGTCATTACTGTATGAGGAGTATGCGGAGGTGTATGCGGAGGAGAGGCGATGTGGGATGAAGGAGGGGAATTGGCTGCAGATTCTGAATAAGTAATTATAGTTGCACCGGAATGGTGGGAATGAAAGGCGGTTCAGTAGGAATTCTAGAGGTAGATGCTGTGACAGTGGATCTAATGTTTGCAGATACAGCTTCTAAGAAGTCAGCAAGATTGGCAGCTTGGATGTCGGTTTGAAGGTGCCTCAAGATAAAATTGTCAATTAATTTATTGTGCCTTTCAAATTCAAGAGCTGCAGGAAAGTCAGGATTTGGAACAACAGAATCAAGAGTGTTTTCAGACTTGGTTTTAAACAATGACAATTCAAACTTTTTATCGAAAGTAACTTCTTCAAGGTATTCAAAAAGTACAGGAAATGAATGAGATTTAACCAAGGGAGTCACCGAGCTTTCTTGACGGAGGATTTTTCGAATCAAATTTGGATTTTCATAAATAGGAGGTGGATTTGGATCTGGATTAGCTCTTGTATGTCTTTTTGAATCCAGTGTGTTTATCAGAAGATCAAAGAACTAAAACAATTCAGCCAATCATTTGCTAGACTCAATCATCCAAAGGTCTAGAACGAACAAAAGTACTGGGGTGATTTGCAAATCAAGGTTTCACAAGCTAACCAGAGATCGACTGAAGCAACATTTATCTACTTCCGCTTATGCATATCAAGAGCATTTCGAAAGCTACCTGGCATGACTTCAGACTCCATCTAAGACATGCGAAACAAACTCATCAGTAAGCAAACCATTAAGATTTCTTCCCCAGTGGAGTCGCCACTATGTTAGCGCTCAAATCTACCTTAGGCTGAAATAAGGTAAAACTCGAGGCTACATCAAACCACGCTCAGCCTCGTAGCTAGCCTTACGAGGACAGGAGAGGGCTCTCTCCGAGTCAATCTCGGCAAAAGATAAGCAACGAGGTCGAGATGACTGAATTGATGACTGATTTTAGGCTAGGTATTAAGTATAAAGGGTTTAGAATTGATTTTTAAAGGTTTTGTTGATTTCAAGGGAAAGGCAAATTTGGGTGGGGGGATGAGGCACAGCTTTTTGCAGAGGTCTACTTGGGGCAAGATAGGTGATTTTTTTGATGCCTTAAAGCAAGTGAGATGGGTAGATCAGACTGGTGAGGAGCTAAGGAGAGCAAGGAATCTCAAGGATTCTACCTTAACACTTCATTTGTTTAATTACAGCAGATTAAATAAAGAAAATGGTACACATACACAACTTACAAGTACTGAGAGAAACACACCATTAACACATAAAGCCACATGAATCCCAAGTAGTGCTGCAAAACCTTGGTCTTTCCTTTGCCAAAATACAGATAAGATATGTACAATATAGTCTCAAACTATTCCCAAGAGTCCAACCCCTCCTACTGAATGAAAATTTACATATATAGACCAAGCTATCCTCATTCCCTAACCTCTAAGGGTCGAGCTCCTCCTTCTAGGAGCAGTTTGAACAAATTCTAAACATGGAGGAAGAATCTAGATGACCAAACAACCTGCCTCTAAAAAGAAGGAAACTGACTCATTACATTGATTTCTTGCTAATTTATGAATGAATCATCTAGAAGAAGGTAGATAAGTGCCATGCTACCTTACATACATCAAATTACATCATGTTGGGTCAAAAATGACATCAAAGAGTGAAACTGGTGAAAACTAGTCGAATCCCTATGCTGAAGGTGAAAAACTGGGTCAAAAACTGTATGCATAGCGCCCCTGATCCCTATGCATAGTGCACATTTGAGCCTATTTGTGGGGCACTTCCTGACACCCAAATTGAGCTCATGATAGCTCGTTGGAAAGCTCCGGATGTCTACTTTCCAACCCAAGTGTCATTTTTCAATTTGGAGCTCATTTGCCCCCTCAAAAATGAATCCTCCCAGAAGTACTTCCTGTTGTTCGAAAAGATGGCAGCAAGGTGGTTTTCATGATGTTTTTGGACATTTTGACCATCCAGATCTCAATGAAATGCTTCAGAAATGGCTGAACATGTGTATTTCTTCATGAAAAATCCAAAACTACAAGCCATTTGCCATTTGTATCTCCCAATCTTAAGGGTAGCGCGCTACGCGTAGAACCAAAAACCCTGTTTTGCAAGCCAAAAATTTTGAAACGAGAAAATTTTCTCCAAATTTGCCCAAATTTGGAGTGAAGACCCTCCATCATGTATCATGCTCAAATAATGAAGCCTCGGCTAAAACTCGAAGCGGATCAGGCCTTTTGCATTGTTTTTGCACTTTGCTCAAACGCCTCTTGAGGATCTTCATTCTCGCTTTGCAAACATGCATGCGAGCCCAATAGTGAGTCTTCATGTGGCGAAGCATGTCTTTGTCCCTGTTTTCCTTCACCAACAACTTCTCCAAATGAGTATTCACCCGGATGAGCATTGATTCCCGATCAATAGGTGTCAAATCACTGGGTCTCCTTCGGGCCAATTCCCGGTCTTCGCGGATCTTCCGCAGCTCATAAAGTTCATGCTCATCTTCCAACTGTTTGTTGTGCTACTCCAAATATTTGATCACCCACTTAGCCATCTGCAATTTCTTTTGCAGTGACTCATTCTCGGCCCTTTGTTCTCGGATGATCTCCTTTAGCTCGGAGCTAGCAGAGCTAGCATCAACATCAATGATATCTATGTCCTGGCCTCCTGAAGGACCCTCATCAACCATGGGTCTCTTGCCCCTGTCCTAGATCTGTACCTATGCTGAAGGCGGAGGCGAGACCCCTTCCACATGATGTGGAGATAATACTCGTTGTGCTGATGAAGTCAACGGGACCCCTTCCACGCTGGGCGGAGATAGTACTCGTCGTGCGGCTGCAAATAAGGCCCTGTGGCCTTTCTGATATGTCACATGTACTGGAGCATCAACATGCTCGATCTCAGGAATGTCAAACTGCTGTGAAGGCCCTCCCTCATCATGAACTATCTCTGGTGGTGGTTGAGGGGCTGTGAAAAGGTCACGAGAAATAAAATCCTCCCATGTAATGCCCTGCTGTGCCAGCTAATGAATCACCATGATCTTGATCAATGCATAATGGTATATGCTCCTATGCTGATGTGCTAGACTTTTCTTTTGCACCATCCTCTCTATGTTGCGAAACATAAAATATGGGATGTTCATCAGATGCACCCTTGTAAAATGCATCAACAAACGGACATGGTATGCATAAAGACGCGAGAATCTGCCCTCACAACTGAAATACCAGATGATGAGTTTCATCAAAGGTGCAAACCGATCATTCAGGTAGTGGAAAGAAAAATCTCTTCTCAAGTGCCTCATATACCCTGGTTTAATATATGGCTCATAATATGATTTCTCTAGCTGTTGACGTTTATTCCATTGCTCCCCGATATTTGGAATTCCCGTGGCCTCTGCAATGGTCTCTGGTGACAAAATAAAATTAACTCCAGCAAGACTTACATGGCCATCATGTAAATGGAGAATAAGCAAGTGAGCTAATTCACGATGATGCTGAAACTGTGAAATTAGCTCACAAAAATGATAGCATGACTGATGGCGAAAGCAATCCATGGCAAGTGGGCAAGCCTGTAATTGTACCATAGAAGTGGGCTCTTCTCTAAGATGTTTACCACCTTTGCCACCTCTGTGGGGCCTTTGTGGCACATTTCCCTCTATGGTGGAATCAGTGTCATTTTCCTACTCATAAGATGACTTTGTATCTGACATGGTTTTGAGAACAAAATAGCTGCAATATGTCTGTTGTAGGTGTGATGAAATCCCAATTTCAGTGTATCCTCAAAAGACCAACTAAAGCATCATAAAAGTTATTCCATAATGGATATTTTGTTTGGTATATTTGGGCACAAAACAGTCACAAAAATATTTGGGTATGAAGTGCTACTGGTTCAAAGTTTTCAAATGGGCAAGGAGCTATATTTTACCAAGGAAAGGGAGAAAAATCTTCATCAATTACTCACATGCCTTTAAATACCCTATACAAAGTTTTAATACACTTTACAAAGACTTTGATAAGGGCCTAGGGTTTGATTTGTTTTCTTACACCCAACACCACTTCCATTCTTCAAACACATATTAGACAATATTCAACTTGATTGATTTGAGTCAAAGAAACACCTACTTGCAGCTTCGGAGGCAATTTGACACGTTTTAGGCACATAAACTTAACGCTGGAATGGGTGCATAGCGCACAGGTTCAATGCGTAGCGCACCTCCCAGTGTGTAGCACCTATGTAAATTAACACAAGATGTGCGCACCCAATGCGTTGCACACTGCCCAGTGCATAGCGCGCAAGTTCTATGCGTAGCGCGCATCCTCAACTCTGCCTCGAGGGTTTTTAACTTGGTTTTTCACCCTCCAATCTTGAAAATGCTCTTGCTCTGATATGTGGTGAACCAAAAAGACTTGTTTCACCTTATATACACCCAAAATATCTAATTTGAATAAATTGACTTCAAAAAACCCACATTGTAAAGTTTGGGCACTTTCACTTTTGGCCTATTAATACAATGATGCTTTTTTATTTTCTCATGCTTTTCTGAGGTTTGGACTGAAGTTTTTTGTTGATTTTTGTTTGCAGGGATAGCTGTAATATGCTCTAGCAAAGGAGATCAAGGTTGCGCTTGAACAATTGAGGAATTGAAAATTTTGAGAATTTTTTACAAAAATGAGATGGCGACTTATCTTCAAAATGAAGTTTTGAAGAGAAGTCCTAATTCAGCTGTACAATGATGGAAATTATTGAAATGATGATCTATCAAAGACATCCCTCTGGCCTGCTGGTCTTCTAAGACTTTTTAAGAAAAAATTGACTCAACCCTAGACCTAAACCTAAAAATTTAAAACATGACTATAAATGACTTGTGAAGCTTTATGACTTAACCTGAACCAGCAGTGACATGCACGAGGGGAATGAATGACACAAACCACTCCATCAGAGTTATGGCATGCCTAACGAAATGCAACTGATCAAAACGGATGGGACACCTAATCATGAAATGCAAAAGAGCTTTGATCTCTGAAGGAGGGATAACTAGACCGACTCTAACAGGGAGTGTACCCATCTCTATGCTTTGCATCTGATCTATAAGGAAAGTCTCATGAACTATAATCCATCATTTTTCTAATAATCTATGATCATGTTCTTCCTGCAAACATACCATGCCAGATAAACCAAACATAAACATAATCAATATAGCTCATTGAAATTCAAGGGAGGCTATCTCATCTATAGAATGAATCCATATTAGCATGATACATGTATATACATAATTAGATTAGTATATCGACATCATGCATGGTAACACCATCTTCATATAATGACCTTTTGCATGACAACCATAAATGTGGAACTACATGCATAACAACGACATAGACATTTTCATGCATGCATGACACACACATTCTTCCCATCTAGTCGAACCATGCTCTGATACCAATCTGTAACCCCGCACCCCAGATTTACCGTCTTTTAAAAGCCATCCAGATAAATGTGGCAGAAAGTACCACTATGACCTAATCTGATCTCCTAGCTCAACTTGAGGAAATAGAGCCTACAATTGATACCTACTAACAATAAAATGACATCCTACATGGATTATATATCACCTAGGAGCTGAACAAACACCCAAGGTGACAAATCCTTGAGCTATAACTTCATTTCAATGACCTAAAGTCCCAACCACACCCTTGAAACTACATTCATATGATTAAAGGCCTCCAACCAACTCACAAGACTTACTCCATGGCATTGTCACCAAAATTACTCACCTCAGTGCCTATGGTCTCAATATCTAAGCCAATATTCCAGCCCAACCTCCAGATCACTATTTAGAACTTCCTGACACTTTCCAAAATGATAAGTAACTTAGTAACAAGGCTAAACATACAAACTTGAATTTGAAGCTTGACCTAAGGAAGCCTAGCCATGACAACCATTTCATGAAACATATGATGAACATGTAATCTATAGGTCATAAATGCATATCTGAACATAGGAGTCTGAAACTTACCTGAAATTTACCAAGAATGTCTAATGCACTCTCATAATAGTTACAATAACATTTGTTAGCTCATGCATTCATCAACCATTCATTAAATAATCAAAACATATCAAGATCCATAACTAGAACCTATTATAGGACCATGCTTATAACCATCATATAACATAAATAATAACTATGATAGAACTGGCATCAAAGACACATAATAACAATTACAAGTAGTCATGGAATACAACAGGAAAATAACTCTTATTAATTGATGCAAAAGCTAACCAATTAAAGGACTTCCATGTACCACCCAACCATAGATTGAGCTTAACCCAATCTTTCTTTCATCCAATCATCATGTTGATGGTGTTGGACCTGGAAAAATGTCAGGGGATCTCCCGAGTAAGAAGTCCTAATTAGAACTCATGTTTTTTGGTGTAGGAGCCCTAGTAGTGGATTGTACGGTAATTCCTTGAGAGCGATTTCACACAGAGGAAATTAAAATGTCCCTATTGGTAGCAATAGTGCGACAATTGCGGCAAGACAAGGAAGGTGCATGAACGCTTCTAACACATGCAAAGTGGGGTGAGTGTGCCCTTTGGAAACCTGTGATAGCACATGGCTTTGAATGGAACACACGAGCATAGATGCATCACAAACTAGAAAGAAGGTTAGATAACAATCCAAAGTGATGGTTAAACCAATCAACACATTTTAGTAAGATTCATATATACTTATACAGGATATCCCATACATGCATCCATAAGAAAATAGATACATATACCATTTAGAGTAAACAAGATAGCTGGAATACAATATGACATATGCATGAAATATGTTGGCTCTATTATAGTAAGAAGTGTAAGTTCCAGTCATACAATACATCCATGTGCAACCACTAGTTCCGACAACAAAGTGTTATAGCCACAACTTCTTGCTCCTCTAAAGAGATGTACTAGCTCTGCATAGTGGAGAAGCCAAGGCTCGTTACAATACTATCCAAGCTCTCTCTAAGATAGTCTTATCGGAAGATTGGCTAACCAGAAAGCCTCTATAATTACTTATGAGGTGCTATTTAAGGCAAAGGTTGGCGTGACCCTTCACATTCCCCTTCGATTGTCACTTTTTTCAGTTGCCTGTAATTAATAAAAAAAACCTGAGAGTACCATCCTTCTTCTTCACAAAAAGCACTAGTGCACCCCAAGGAGACACACTTAGTCTAATGTTTCCCTTGTCAATCATTTCCTTCAATTTCCAATTCAATTCCACTAATTCTGGAGTGCTCATCCTATAATGTGCCTTTGATGTTGGTGTTGCTCCTGGTACCAACTCAATAGAGAATTCGACTTCGCTATGAGGAGGAATCTATATAGTCTCTATTGGAAAGACATCCTGAAACTATTGCAAAAATTGATACCTCTTCAAGACTTATGCATCCTCAACATCCTTATGTTTATTACTATAAACATTCACTACAAACAATGCACACCCTTTCCTCCAGTTGTGCTTTTCCTGTATAGTTGTAACCATTCTCACTGGTGTAATCTTCTTCTTACCTTTTCAAGATTTGCTTTTCTCCATCATCATCCAAGCACTCACTAGCTTTGTCATAATAATCCACCTTAGTCCTCTGAAGCTAAAACCAATCCATACCAAGAAGCATATTGTATGATCCCAATGGAAGCATATTTAGAGTTGTTGATGTAAGCATACCTTTCAACTCAAATGCGCAAGATCTTACCCAATGATGAACTATTTTCTTAGTACAAGTAGCCAATTGCACCAACCAATAATATACATGCAATTCTTTTCTCCAACCACCCTTGTCCACCAAGTCAGGTTTAACATAACGATAATGAGATATAGGGTCAATAAAAATAGAAACAACTCAATCATAGAGCTTACATTCCATCTCAATGATGGATTCTTGGAGATTGCTCTGCTATTTATTAAAATTTTCATAGATCTAAGGAATTATTTGTCCAAAATCCACAACTGTATGCGCCTCCTGAGCATTATAGATATGAGGCTTACCACCCTGATATAAGAAACAATTCTTCTTGCGATGATCCTTTCCACATATCCAACACAATAGAGGAATACTACCTCTATTATGCATGTCTCCATACTATGACCCGTGTCCCTTCTCAAGTACATTAAAATTCCTGTAAGGGGCAACATTCCTTTTCTAACCTGCATCTTTATTTCATCCTCACTTCAATGGCCTTTTACCTTTAGTCTTGTCATTCCATTTCCAACTCTGCTTTGACTCGGCCTTACACTTTGATTACTGATAACAGTGCTTCAACTTCCTAATCCCATCCTCCAATGACTGGGGCTCATTATACTCAATCTGATCCTTGAATGCTAATGGAAGTCCAATGATAAATATCTGAACTTTGGTCTTCTCATCCTTAAGATAAGGCACATACCTCAACAACTCCAGGAATTTAGTTGTGTAGTTCTCATCATTCATAGATCTCATATTCAACTCATAGAATTTCTTATCCTTTTCATGATACTATCTCTGGGACATGTATTTCTTCATGAAGATTCTCCTAAATTCATGCCAACTCAAATCCTTTCTCATAATTTCTCTGAAATTCTTCACATATTCCCACAAAATGTCTACTTTCCCTTTGAGGCTTAAAATATCTATCCTATCCTTCATCTTCCCTGTAAAGTCATATGACTCAAAGAATTTATTCATTCCAAATAAGCATGCCTCTGGGTCTTTTGAGTTATTCAACTCTCCATCGAATGTAGGTGGCTTCGGTTTCTTAAACTCATCGGGAAAGTATCCCCTCTCACTCCTCTTGTTGGGATAATATTGATGATGACCATGATACCTATCTGAACCAGAGCTAGAATAGAACCAAAAACCATTGCTTCTCCTCTTAGGTAGATCTAACAACCTATTATCTATGACTGTGTGCTTCATGTTTGAAATGTGCCTTCCATGAGACTTGCTATCATATGCCACATTAGCCTTTTCCTCTAATCCATAACAAATCCATGGATGTCCTTGTCACTCCAAGTCTAGTAAACTATGAAGGATAACTACATTGACCTTTGCATGCTTTTGTTGTGCCTTCGTATGCCTTTCCTGTAATTGAATGATCTTTTCCTTATCTTCTTTTCAACTTCTGATATATTCCTTTATACTTATCAAGGTCTTTGTTATTCCAGGACTATAACCATCTCTATGCTTCACATTTTTATCTATAAGGATAGGCTCATGAACTATAATCCACCATTTTCCTAATCAACCATGATCATGTTCTTCTTGCAAACATACCACGTCAAATAAACCAAATATAAACACAATCAATATACCTCATTGAAATTCAGGTGAGGCTATTTCATCTACAAAATCAATCCATAATAGCATGATACATGTATATACATAATCATATCAATATATCGACATCATGCATGATAAGACCATCTTCATATAATGACCTTGTGCATGAAAACCATAAATATGGAACTACATTCATAAGAACCACATAGACATTTTCATGAATGCATGACATCCACATTCTTCCCATCTAGTCCAGCTGTTTGAACCATGATCTGATACCAATTTGTAACCCCCACCCTATATTTATGGAATTTTACAAGCCATTCAGGCAAATGTGGCATAAAGTACCACTATGACCTAATTTGACCTCCTAGCTCAACTTAAGGAAGTGGAGCCTACAATTGATACCTACTAACAATAAAATGACATCCTACAGGGATTGTAGATCACCTAGGATCTAAACAAACACCCAAGGTGACAAATCCCTAAGATATCACTTCATTTCAATGACCTAAAGTCCCAATCGTGCCATTGACACTATATGCATATGATTAAAGGCCTCCAACCACACTCACAAGACTTGCTCCATGGCATTGTCACCCAAATTACTCATCTCAGTGCCTATGTTCTCAATATTTGAGCCAATACTCCAAGCCAACCTCTAGATCACTGCTTAAAACTTCCTGAAACTTTCCAAAATGATAAGTAACTCAATAACAAGGCTAAACATACAAACTTGAATTTGAAACTTGACCTACGGAAGCCTAACCATGACAACCATTTCATGAAACATATGATGAATATGTAATCTATAAGTCATGAATACATATCTGAACATAGGATTCTGAAAGATATATGAAATTTATCAATAAGGTCTAATGCACTCTCATAATAGTTGCAATAACATTTGCTAGCTCATGCATTCATCAACCATTCATTAAATAATCAAAACATATCAAGATCTATAACTAGAACCTGGTACATAACCATGCTTATAACCATCATATAACCTAAATAATAACCATGATAGAACTGGCATGAAGGCCACATAATAACAAGTACAAGTAGTCATAGAATACAATAGGAAAATAAATCTTATTAATTGATGCAAAAGCTAACCAATTCAAGGACTTCCACGTACCACCCAACTATAGATTGAGCTTAACCAAATCTTTCTTTCATCCAATCATCATGTTGATGGTGCTAAACCCACCAATATGTCAGGGGATGTCCCCAGTAAAGAAGTCCTAATTAGACCTCATACCATTTGGTGTAGGAGCCCCAATAGTGGGTCGTGCGGTAATTCCTTGACTGCGATTTCACATAGAGGAAAGTAAGATGTCCCTGTTGGTAGAAAAAGCATGACAAATGTAGCAAGACAAGGAAGGTGGATGAACGGTTCTAACACACAGAGTGGGGTGAGTGTGTCCCTTGGAAACTTGTGATAGCACAGCACTTGGAAGGGGACACACGAGCGTAGATGCATCACAAACTATAAAGAAAGATAGCTAACAATCCAAAGCACATTTTAGTAAGATTCATACATACTTATACAAAATAGTCCATACATGCATGCGTAAGAAAATAGATATATATACCATTTAGAGTAAACAAGATAACTGGAATACAATATGACATTCATGAAACATGTTGGCTCTATTAGTGTAAGTTTCAGTTATGCAATACATCCATGTCCAACCACTAGTTCCGACAGTGAAACGCTCTAGCCACAACTGCCTGCTCCTCCAAAGAGTTGTACTAGCTCTGTGTAGTGGAGAAGCCAAGGTTCGTTACAATACTATCCAATCTCTCTCTACGATAGTCTTATCGAAAGATTGGCTGACCAAAAAGCCTCTATAATGAGTTATGAGGTGTTATTTATAGAAAAGGGTGGAGTGACCCTTTACATTCCCCTTTAAGACCGTTCATCTACCCTCATGACTCTTCAACTACTCTACGACTTTTACATTCAACTATTGACACTTCAACTTCCACTTGACAAAAGATTACATTACAATGCACATGTGCCCATGCGAGACAAAATGGCTTGAGAAATCCATGCAAGACATAACTGATACTTGGACTTTTGTGATCAGACCAACTCCTTGACATGCTTGTGATGGTCAAAGGTGATGAGTTGATGCCAAGCTTGGTTGTCTGTGATGGTGTCCTTGCACATTCGTGCACTCAATGGTGACATCTTGTTGAAGCGAACTCTTACCTACGTTGCATCCGAGTGCATTGGTATGGATCCTCTATTCCACTTGTCTGATAGCATGTGCATGGTCATCCTGGTGCAATCAGACTAGCAACATGTTGATGCATAGTGTCTATGGTTCTCTCCAAGCATGTGTTGGTAGTTGTGCGCATCAACTTGTCAAGGTACACATTCAGCTCCAGTTGGACTTGCTCCTTATCTTCGGCTCAGTGAGTGTGAAAAATAGTTGGGATCGCATGCATGTGCACAAAGACATGCATGTTGTTGTATAACATTGCATGCGATCAACAACACTGCTCACCTTGTCTTCTCCATGCTAGTTGTGGGGATGGACCTATAACTTGTAGGGGCACAATTTCATCTATGAGTGCATGTTGCACCCCCTATTGCACCTATTCCTACTGGAACTCATTCTCTCATCTGTGCAGCTCCTATTCTAAGTTGAGTTGTTGCTTCAGCACATGCAACTCCTTCTTCGTTCCATTCTCTGCCTTCGTGTGATCTTCATGTCGTGTCATCATTGTTATCACTCCAAGATTTCTCTAGATTTGTTAAGAAAGAAATTATTAGAGGTAACCACGAACCAACTTTGGAGATTAGGATCTAGCCTTCCTGATTATCAGACAGGGCTCTCTCTTTATGATTTAACTTTGTTTTATTTATTTGATTTTAGGCTAGTTATGATTATACTTGGGTTTTGATTTCGATTTGGTGGTGGGATCACTTACTTAGATGGATAGAGGGATGTCTTTTACCATTGGGCTATCGGGTCAAATGTAAAGCAAACAAAACTAGATCAAGTTCTAAAAATTGTGTCTACAGGGCAAGTTAGTTGAGTTATTTCAGATCTTAAGGCTGGATGGTGCAGTTGGTTTCAATCGGATCCAACGAGAAATTAAGGGTTCCTTAGGCCAGATTGTGAAAGAAGTGAAAGAAGTCAACCGGGATGGGAGAGAAATTAAGGATTCTCAGATCTGGATATCAGAAGAAAACCTAGAAATTATCAACTGTTCAAGACAAAGTGTCTTAAAAAAATTATGAAATAAATTTCTAGTTAATTCATTCACTTTAGATAACATGCAAGTTTGTGAAATACATAAGAAGATAACAAATTTAACAAAAGAAAATACTTCACTGTAATAGCTCAACACATGAATCCTGTAATGCAATTTCTTTATTACTCAGTCCAGTTCACTGACTTGAAAAATTGGTACAAGAACCCTCAAGTTTATGATCAATACAACTCTACAAATGTATAGCAATCCACCCCAATACTTCGAAATATGAAGTATTTATACAAAAATAGTTTACAAAATAACCCAAACTATCTTGGGAATTTATCTAGGAGAAAGAAATATTTTCATGCAAAAGATAGAGATAGATTTTCAACTGCTATATGTTGTCCCTGTTTATTTGGTTGTATTTATGCTCTGATATTTTGTTGTTTATTCTCTGTCTTGCAGTTGGTCTTCACGCGGGCTATTCTTTTTGCTTTGATCTTTCAACTGATACACTTTCACCTGATACTCTTTCATCTGGCTGGTCTATTGCTTTTTATGCACTTTTCCTTTTTTCACTTTGACTGTGTCTTTTTATAGTAAATCATTCAACTTTTCCCATGTGTCTACATCTGGTAATTGAATATTTACCATCCTAGAGGTAAAACAGGCTCTCAAATGTTTGATATAGAACCTTTCTACTAGTCATCCCTTTCATGGAAGTAGTATTTACCTAATCTCTGGCCCCCTCTCTGATTCTCCTGTTGTAGTCGTCCTATGGCATCAATTTATCATTTATCACCAAGGTATTTGGCAGACCTTTCTGCCTCAAAACATCAAACTTAAACATGAACCTGTCTATAGCCAACTGCATGGTTTGGCATTTATCTTCAAGTTTCATCATGAAATTCCTTTGGTGAGTACCTTTTTTACCTCTAGTATTGTGCCAGTCCTGTCAGCTATCTCCAGCTCCTGCAATTCATATTTGTTTTTAGAGTTGATGAAATGAATTATTCTAGTGGCTTCCTCTAGCATGTCTCCTAGTTCTACTTTAACACTCTGTATGGCTTCTGTAGCCTCTTCCACTAAGTCATTTTGTTCAAAAATTGCTTGAATGGATGCCCAACTATCATTAATAGACAATCTTGGAAAAGATCATCTCACATGCCTGCTGATGTTTTTGGCTATTGGATTGTAGGTTGCATGAATGACATCTGCATTTTTCCTGCTTTGATGTCAAAGGTTGACATCAACCTATTTTGGTTTGTAGGTGTTTGCTTGAAGTATTGGGCATAAGTCTCAACCTTCAACTTCTCATTCCTCAACTTAATTTCCTTGTATATATCTTTGATGTCCTTCTTTTTATCCATAGGCCTAGGGAATGAAGAGACCTCAACATTGAGTTGTCCCTCAATAAGTTGAGTGTTTGATGTTGAGGGCTTCTGTGTTTCTCCTGAAGCTATTGTGCCTTTGCTCCTTTCCACCATTGTATTAGTGTGAGTGATTTCCACTGAGTCAATGGTGTCTTCATGTTCAGTTACATGATTAAACTTCGACCTCTTCCTGTAACTAATCTAAAACTATTCACCTATGGTTTCCATAGCTAAACTGGAACCATCCTCCCTGGTTCACTTTGCATTTCCATCTTCATTTGCTGGAGTCTATAAAATAGGAGGAATATTCATTGGTTCTCCTAGTTCTGGAACATTTAGGAAGGAACTTGTATCAATCTGTTTTTGTACATCAATCAATGTTCTACATCAACTATAGTATTCTCCATGTCTATTAGAGTGTTTTCCACCCATTTTGATTGGTTGGCAAACCTATCAATGTCTGGTCTAGGATGATGGATGAAAGGTCCCAATTTGACCTTAAGCCTTAGCTTATTTATGACTCCATGACGATCATAATGCCACATAAAGTTGTTCTTGAATTTCGTTTGTTGTAAAATCTTATTTGCCTCTGGTCTAGCTTCTTTGGTATTACAAATGAAGGGGCCCAATTGATTTTTCATTTGAATTGGGTCTTCTTCCTAGCTTATAGGAAGTTGACTTCATCAGAATTTATAAACTTCCTAAAGTATTCTAGTGCAAATATCCTCATGGGGAGGTATTTAGGCAGTTTGTAAGGGGCAAGTTGGCATCCATCTATTCTTATCTCTGTGTCATTGTGGTATAAATACCAGTCTCCCACTTTATTATTCTTTTCCAACTATAACACCATTTTGATCTCTTGACTGATTCTTGGTTGAGGCCTACAGTTAGCATATTCATAATTGGATGGACAAATGAATCAATGAAGTCTTTGTAGGAAAACATAGTGGAGAATTTATAGATCAGTGGTGTCCAGTAGATAATTGATCTTGGATTTCCTTTGGTATCCAACTTTTGTATGATGACATGGAATTTATCTGACTGGTATTACAAGAACATATGAAATAAAAGTGAATAATACTTAAAAACTCTCTTGGTTGGTAGCCTAGTGAGCTATTCATACATGTTGTCTGCTATGAACTAAGCATAGTTATACATTATAGTAGGAGGCTTGCCTAGGGAAATAGTGGAAAGGAAGGCAAGAACAACCTCATGCACATGTTTATCTGTGGTGTATCCTAAAATGCAGGAGAGCATGGTGATAATTTGTCTGCCTCTCTCAGAAAAATGGTGGCAACATATGAAGGAGTTTCTGTAGGAGTATGACACTCCTGTTGGCATTATGGCACAGGTTTGGAGCTATGGCACAGGTGTTGTCCTTGATGGCAACCCTCTCTGGTAACAGATCTTAGTTCAGGCACTCAGAAAGTAGAAAAAGTCATATACGCATGTTCATCTAGACAAAGTCGCGTATACACGCGGGTTATATATACATTACAAAAGCGCGTATATGTTGGTGATCATTCTTTTGGTCCATGGCAGTTAGATCTTGGAACTTGAACCTATGTTTTGGACCATGGCGTCTCGTCAATTGTGTCGATCCCTAGTTTTGGTTTCATGTTATTGAAATGTTATGGTTTTGGACCATGGTATTGGGGAAGGCCTAGGACTATAAAAGAGGAAGGAGATCTTGTGACAAATTACCATCTGGATTATTATTGAAGATCTGAAAAAGGGCTAGAGCTGGTATATTGGATGGTGACGCAGATCTGGATCTGAAGGAAGGAGGGACTTTAGCACAAAAGGAAGGGCAAGGTCTTTTCATGGGTCATAATCCTTAAGCTTAATGATAGTATCTTTGTATGATTTTGATCTGCTTGATGTGGCGCTCGTCTGATCGATAAGTCTGATAATCTGGGTTATTTAGTGATTGAATATCTGGAAGAGTGTATTGTTCTTTGTAGATCTGTACGCAGGTTCAGTGAAGCGAAGGCGCATATACGCAGGTTGTTCCATACGCAGAGGCGTATGCACGCAAGTTTCAGACTGTTAAAATTGCGTATATGCTTTAAGTTGTGATCTGGCTTTTATCTGCTTATTGCTGCTGAGTTTGGGTTCT
>APFE030170584.1:39238-61423 GCA_000404065.3 Pinus taeda | reverse complement strand
TTGCTCCAGCAACTCTTGGAACCAAAAGACTCCCAATTGACCTCTCTGTTGGGCTAGAAACATACTCTAATGATGAACGTCTACTTGCCACTGACAAGTGCTCCCTCTCTGACCTCTACGCTACTACAACATCTTCATGCATCTCGCACTATTGCACACCTCTCTGTGCTACCCTGAACTGTACAACACACTTGCATCTCTTGCATTGTTGTAGCCTACATGCTCTGCGTTGTCCTAGGATTCTCTGCACTATAGCTCTCTCTACCACTCCATCTGCATTATCTCTACCCAATAAGTCAGTTCTGCTACTCCTCATCAAGGCTCCCCTAGAAAAGTCAAATCAAAGAGGTTAGGTAACTCAAGGATCTTGCCCGCATATCAGCCTCTGTGGGATGATCACTCAACATCACCCCACCTCCTACCTAGAGGTATGGCTACATGTGATCCCTCTACCCACCTAGCTCGAAGTTTCCCCCTAATATAGGTATATGCATGAGTAGATGTCTCTACTCGATCTCCTCTCAGCGTCACTAGTTGTGGTTGATCCACAACCTCCTGAAGCTGCTTCACTAATCACGGCTCCTCCACAATTGTTTAAGACTTCTTCTGGCTCTGCATGTTGAGAGGTAATTTACTCTCCCTCTCAACCACCAAGTATCTAACCTTTGCATTGCTCGTCAAGGCTTCGCATGCATCCTGTACCTCAAGTGCATACAGGTTCTTGGCTAGCACACCAATCTATTTCCACTTTACCGCCGTCAAGAAATTTTCTAGAGAAAGAGTTGATTTTAAATCGGCGATATCTCCCTCATCTAAACTCTGATTCAGCTGGATTTTTTTTATTTTTGGTATTTTTACATAAGGGATCCAAATCTACGATTTGTTTCTGAAAATTTTGTACAGAAATTTTCAGATCTTCTCTGCGAACTCTCGGCCCAAAACTCAAAACTTTGAAATCTCATCTTGTTGTATATTGTTCTTCCTTGATCAACTGTGCTCCGATACCATGAATAATTTTGTAGAATTTTTCTACAAATTAGTCAGCTCTGAGTCCATGTAGAAATTTGTAAATTGTTTCTACAAATCAGTTAGCTCTAATACCAAGTACAAATTTCCCTCTTGTACATCACCTAGTAATGCAATGTACTAAAGCAAAACACTTGATCTAGTTCTACAAACATTTTAGCGGAAGCTTAATCTAATTGAGCAAGATCAATAAGAACACATAACACAGAAGATATAACCAGGGGAATGCACCAGCCTAAGACCCCATCTCTATATTAGCATACAAGTGGAAATATGTCTGGATTACACAAATCCATAGCTCGGAAGCTATTCAACTCTCAGTACAATCCCTCTGATGCTCATAGACAGTCAAAGGCTTCTCACAATCCTTCTCCTCTGCCCTCGAGGCCTCCTATTTCTATGCACAGTTTTTCCTGGGTCCTCTAGCTACAACCTGTGTCACTCTCACCTCGCACACAACATTGACCTCTGAAATAACTGCACAAACCTAAAGGAGATAAATTCTCATCATGGATGAGCTTCCTTTATAGGAAAAATATTCATCCAACTGATAGTACATTGTTCGTTCTGTGATCTCAACTGGGTTGTTGTCTGAACTGAGATGCATGAGTTATCCATGAGTGAATACTCAGTTATCTTAAATACAGTAGTTACATGCACGAAAACATTAACTAACTAAACTCATTAATTTAACAAATTGTTAAATTAATCTAACTGGACTTGACTCAATCAACTGAGCCAACTAATTACAACTCATCCTTTTCTCTTTAACTGATGGTTAAATTCCTCAATTAATAGATAAACTGTTGCATGTCCTCACATAGACTTCAAGTTTGTTTTTCCTTAAATAATTAACTCAAGATTAATTAATTAATTAATCAATTTACAAACTACTGTTAATATCAAATTCGAATTTTACTTCCTATTTCTAGTCCAGGGATTGACTAAAATAGGAATCCACACTGAACTGCAAAAAATAGAACTTCTACTTTTAGCACTTCCATTTTTCATTCTCTGTTGCCTGATCCAGCATTGGTAACCAAACTAGTATTTTTAGCAATGCTATTTTTAGCACTTCTATTTTTATCAATTTCTATTTTTAGCATTTCCATTTTTCATTCCGAGTTGCCCAATCCAACACTGGTACCCAAACTGCTATTTTTAGTAGTGCTATTTTTAGCACTTCTATTTTTAGCAATTTCTTGTTGCCACTTTTCAACAAGTATCATAAGACTTAAGGTCTTCATAACTCTTGGCAAAGGCATCTTGAAACTCTTTGAATAGGTTTATGTACTTCAGTTTTTCATCTGGAGGTAATGCTTTGGATATTTTGATAAGCTTAGGTTTTTCTTCAGTTCCTATGTTACATTCTTCCATGTCTACTCTTAAAGGCTCCATTTTTTGTTTCCTAGCTACATCATTTGAATCAAACAAATCTTCAAATGGGGCTAATCCCTTGGGAAAAAATGTTATCTTTGAGGTTTAAAATTTCAGGATCATCATTCATTATTTCTTCTATTTCTACATTTTTTAAGTTATCTATTTCTACTTTAGTGAAATTAGTGGGTTTATTTAGATCTAAATCAATTATATCTATTTCACTATCTATGTTATTATCTACTGTACAATCTGTATCTATATTACAATTTTGAAACTCTCCTTCAGCATTTATGAAATCATAAATTTGAGAATCTTGTGAGAAAATATGCCAATATTTCAAATTGTCAGGTATAATAGGCCTATGTCTCACTTCTGCAGTGTACTAGTGGTTGGGCTGAAAAGGAAATTTGTAGGTACTAGCAAAAGTGGGAAGACTGTGAGCTTGCATATTCTGTCTCCTAGGAATAGCAACAAAGTCACTTTCCATAAGGTCCTTAATCAAATCTAGGACAATCTCTCTATATTGGCTAAGTCTGGTATTATTCACAGAGTATTCACCTTTGATTTGTTTTATAATCAATTCTGAGTCTCCCATGACAAAAACTCTCTTGGCTCCAAGTTTTCTAACCATTTATAGTCCTAAGATTAGAGCTTCATATTATTCGATGTTATTTGTGCATTTAAAGTTTAATCTAAAGGCATGACCTTCAGAATGATTGTTTTCCATGTTGTGAATCCAAACTCTTGCACCTTCTCCTAATCTATTCATAGAGCCATCGAAATCTAGATGCCACAGAGACTCATGAAATATGTTTTCACTATCAGGTGCTTTGTATTTTTATTCTATAGTTGGGATTTCATTTTTTACATTGTTTGAATTGTACAAGACAAAAAAGTCCATATCATAATGCATGGAGTATATAGGCAATTTCTGAGGCTTTTCTACACTACTCACCATGTATTTCATCAATGTTTCTCTGTAAATTTTTCTTTACTGACAAAACACAGATATGGTGGCATATGACATGTCTAACTGTAGAGATCCATGTAATTTTTCTCCCCATGAGCGAGACAACAACATTCCATATTTGGGTGGGATATTAGCAACTACTATGTCCATGACAATATTCTTTGTTGGGCACTAGACCATAGTTACACACAAATCTTCAACTAGGCCAAGGCATTTAACTTGGCTAGAATCAAAGGAAAAGAAGTCCTTGTATGGTATGGTGATATCTAAGTTTAATCTCTCCATCCTTTCTCTTGGCATTTATGGGATGCCCCTGAGTCTAGCATAGCATTATGTAAGATTTTGTCATGAACGTTCAATATAATGTAGAAGGGATGAATACATCCTTGTTGATGTGTGCCATTTACTTCTTGACCAAACAATAACTCAGGTTGATGAGCGTTCAAGTGTACAACATCCTTTGCTTCACCTATATTTAATGTTTCAGTGATTTGTGCTCTATACGATTCATTATTCAGTAGCTCAATCAAAGGAACTGATATTTTCAACTTGGCTATCTCATTCTTAATGTTGAATTGAAATTGATTTTTTCCTGATTGGATGAGATCTTCCTTAGCAAATGTGGCCTGTGTATTTTTATCTTGTTTTTCAGTACCTAGCACTTCAGTTTGTGTTTTAGTAGTTTTGTTTTGAATTCTCTTGTTTGGAATGATTTGAGTAACAGTTTTAGTTAGAGTCTCAGATGAAGTTATATCTACAATGTTTGGGCTAGAAGTCTCCTAAGTTCCCCTAGGGAGAATTTGTAGAACTTTGGTCATGGGAGCTTCTGTTATATTTTTAGTTTGGGTTTGGCTTGATCTCTTAGTGTGAATTTTGGTATTTTTTTGTTTCTAAGGTTGTATTGTTTGTGAAACTCATATATAGCAGATTCATAGCCTTGTTTGAAGTCAAAGGATTCTCCAGATTCTAATTGCAATTGTTGCCACATGTACAATTCTTATTCTTCATGAGTAAGAAAAATAGCTTCTTCATTTTTAATTCATAATAGATTTATCTAGGTGGCATCCTCTTCTTCATGGTTTTGTGAACCCTCATCATATTTTTCTTGGAAGGGTGGTCTAATTTGTTGATTTGGTATAGCATTCTTTCTAGTGTTAGGATTATTCCTAAACTTGGGGTTTCTTATTAGGGGTGGCTTTTGATTTTCCCATTGAGTTTTTCTTTCCATGTTTTCTAATCTATCCATTATTCTTTGTACACTCTTGCTAAACTATCTATTTTACCATAAGAAGTGGAAGTTTCCTATTTAATGACAACTCTTTTTTCATTTCTCATCCTAGCCTTCTTAGCTAATAAATTTGCTTCTACACTAACTAACTTACTCCACATTTGTTCTAATGTTTCGGAGTTTCTTTCCCTTAATTGGTATGATATGTCAGTTTCAAAACCATCAACAAATTTGATCAATTCTAGGTGTGGTGGAGGTTTAATATTAGCAAGGATTGAATTATAGATGTTATTGAACCTAGTACAATAATCCCAAACTAATTCATTAGGATCTCTTCTAATATTATCATATTCAAATAGTATTTGCAGATGGTTTTTCTTTCTTTGCCATCTATCAATGAATAATCTATCAAAAGAAGCTAAATCTACAATATGATTAGCGGGTAAAACTTTGGACCATTTCTTAACATCCCCTATTAATGTTTGGGCAAATAACCTCATTTGGACATCAGACTCATTGATTTCAAGCATTTCAAAGTAATAAGTCATTTTGTTCACATGTTGTTGGGCAATATACTGACCAGTAGCATCAAACAAAAATATTTTTATTTGATAATCTTGGAGCATAGCATGGAGTTGTGCTGGTAAGACCAAAGGTGCATATCTATCTACCATGGCTAAGATTTTGTTTTGACTAGGGGCAAAGTAGTGGTGCTTGAAGAGGGACTTGAGATGGTTGGAGGTGAAATAGATGAGCTTGAGGTGTTAGGTTGGAGAGGAAGCTAGGGAAGAATTGGTTTAGGGGAATAAATTGTGGTGCATATTATAGGAAATGTGGTAGTAAATGAAGGTGTGTTTACAATATTTTAATATTTTGCAAAAAGCTCAAAGGCAACAATAGTGAGGGCAGCTAATTCAACTAATTGTTGAAGATAGGCATCATCTATATGTCTTAACAATGTAGAGGTTAAAGCTTCTACTTTGTCAAAAGTTTGCAACACAAGTTTATCTAAATCTGGATGTATAAGCACCTTTTTTGACTCAACGAATTGAATAAAATTAGGGTCTAATACAGTTCCATGAATTCCATTTTCTGATTTAGTTCTAAACACTGAAAGGTCAAATGACAAATCAAATGCAGTATCCTCTAAAGTTGATAATTCCTTGGGGAGTGAATTTTCTTTAACTAACTGGCTACTACCTTTTTGAGTTACTACCTTTTTTTATTTCCTTAAAATTCTGTCAAGGTCATCAACTACTATAGAAGAGTTTGGATCTAGATTTGCCTTGGTACAGTGAGTCTTTTTGGGAGCCAGAATTTTAGTTTTTTAATTGTTTTTTGAAACTTTTTAACCACAACTCTAAAATGACCTTAAGGGGCAAAAGATGAGAATTAAGATTTCCTTAAAGTTTTATTACACTGAGGATCAAAATCCCCAGTATGGTCACAAATATGTTATCACTCCAATATTTCTCTAGAGTTGTTAAGAAAGAAATGGTTAGAGATAACCACAAGCCAACTTTGGAGATTAGGATCTAGCCTTCCTAATTCTCAGAGAAGGCTCTCTCTTTATGATTTAACTCTGTTTTAGTTATTTGATTTTAGGCTAGTTATGATTGTATTTGGGTTTTGATTTGGATTTGGTGGTGTGATCACTTACTTAGACAGATAGAGGGATATTTTACCATTGCGCTATGGGGTCAAATGTCAAGCAAACAAGACTGGATCATGTTATAAAAATAGTGTCTACTAGGCAAGTTTGTTGAGTTATTTCAGATCTTAAGATTGGATGGTGAAGTTGGTTTCAATCGGATCGAAAGAGAAATTAAGGGTTCCTTAGGCCAAATTGTGAAAGAAGTGAAAGAGGTTGATTAGGATGGGAGAGAAATTAAGGATTCTAAGATCCAAATATCAAAAGAAAACATAGAAATGATTAACTCTTCAAGATAGAGTGTACTTAAACAAATTCTGAAATAAATTTCTATTTAATTTATTCACTTTAGATAGCATGCAAGTTTGTGAAAGACATAAAAACATAACAAATTTGACTAAGAAAATACTTCAATGTAATAGCTCAACACATGAATCCTGTAATGCAATCTCTTTATTACTCAGTGCATTCTGTTGACTTGAAGAATTTGTACAATAACACTTATGTTTATGATAAATACAACTCTACAAATGTATAGCAGTCAACCCCGATACTTCAAAATATGAAGTATTTATACAAAAATAGTTTACAAAATATCCCAAACTATCTTGGGAATTAATCTAGGAGAAATAAATATCTTCGTGCAAGAAGATAGAGACAATTGTTCAACTGATGTATGTTGTCCATGTTTATTTGGTTGTGTCGTCTTAATGCTATGATATTTTGTTGTTTATTCTCTATCATGCAGTTGGTCTTCATGCTGGTTGTTCTTTTTACTTTCATCTTTCAACTGATACACTTTCACCTGATACTCTTTCATCTGGCTAGCATGTTACTTTTTCCTTATTGTTCTTTTTTCACTTTGACTATGTATTTTTATAGTAAGTCATTCAACGTTTCCCATGTGTTTGCATCTAGTAATTGAATATTTACCATCCTCCTATAAATTTCATCTGCTTCCGTGTACTTGGAAAAAGTGGGTTTATGTAACAAAAGATGTTTTACCTCATGCTGGAGGTAAAATAGGTTCTCAAATGTCTCATATAGAAGCTTTCTAGTAGGCATCCCTTTTATGGAAGAAGTATTTACCTTGTCTCTGGCCACCTCTCTAATTCTCCTATTGTAGTCATCTTGTGGCATCAATTTATCATTTATCACCAAGGGATTTGGTATACCTTTCTACCTCAAAACATTAGACTTAACCATGAACCTGTCTATAGCCAGCTACATGTTTGGAATTTATCTTCAAGGTTCATCATCAAATTCCTTTTGGTGAGAACCTTTTTAACATCTAGTATTGTGCCAGTCATATCAGATATCTCCTGCTCCTACAATTCATATTTGTTTCTGGAGTTGTGGAAATGAATTATTCTAGTGCCTTCCTCTGGCATGTCTCCTAGTTCTGCTTTAACTCTCTATATGGCTTCTGTAGCCTCTTTCACTAAGTCATTCTGTTCAAAAATTACTTGAATGGATGGCAAAATATCATTGACAGAGTCAATGATATTCACCCATAATTGTTCCTTAGCTTGGCCAAGTGGCTCCTTTAACATTAATTCTTTCTCCAAGTTCTTCATCCTTTCAGTCAACCTGGCTGACTTCTAAACTTCTTCCTTGTGCATAATCTGTGCAAGCTTGTTATCATTCTCTAGACTAGTTATCTTTTCCTTAAGCTTGTTTATTTCTATGTTCTGAATAGACATGTGCTCGATTTCTTTAACCAACTTGCTTGCCTCATCACTTGGCTGGGCTACTACTAATGTACATGTTGTGGCAGCTGGTAGTGTTGTGGCCAATGGGGCTGTAGGATCCAATGAAGCTGCCAAGGTGGATGATGGTATAGTAGTGACTATTGGGATAACAGTGGCAGTGGCAGTCTCAAGATTAGCTTGTTTTAACTGTATCGAGTTGTCCAACTCCTCCATTTCCTTCAATTGATCATTGGGTTGTAAAACAAGCTCCATCATTTCCTCCTAATGTGTTTGGCTTTCTAAGACCTCTTTTTTCTATGGTTGCTCTAAATGAGGCAATTTGAGTTGTTTTTTGAGAACAACAATGTCCTCATTCTTTTTTTTTATCAACTTCTCAGCAGCCTTGATATCATTGGGATCATGTCCCATCTCGATCACAAAGTCTTCTAGTGACTTGATTATGTTATCTTTGGCCCATGAGGAGGCCTTCTCTGGTTTGTACTTTGCAGTGATATTATCTAATGAATTTTGCAGCTTGTGTGCAGTCATAGCTTTACCTATCAAGGTTGAATAGATCATCTCACCTACATGCTTATGAAACTCAATTTGGTCAATGGGATGAACATCCCTGGCCAAAACCTCAAAATCCATTTTCCTATTGTTTGTTGATGTTTTTGGCTGCTAGACTATAGGTTGCATGAATGACACCTACATTTTTCCTGTTTTGATGTCAAAGGTTGGAATTAACCTGTTTTGATTTGCAAGTGTCATCTTGAAGTATTGGGCATAAGTCTCAGCCTTCAACTTCTCATTCCTCATCTTAATTTCCTTTATCTATATTTGATGTCCTTCTCTTTATCCATAGGCCTAGTGAATGAAGAGACCTCAACCTTGAGTTGTCTCTCAATAAGTTGAGTGTTTTGTGTTCAGGGTTGGTGTGTTTCTCTTGAAGATGACGTGCCTTTTCTCCTTTCCACCATTGTATCAGTGTCACTGATTTCCACTAAGTCAATGGTGTCTTCGTGTTTAGTTACAGGATTAAGCTTGGGCCTCTTCCAATAACTGATCTCAAACTATTCACCTGTGCTTTCCATAGCTGAAATGGAACCCTCCTCCCTGGTTCTCTTTGAATTTCTATCTTCATTTGATGGAGTCTGTAAAATAGGAGGAATATTTATTAGTTCTCCTAGTTCTGGAACCTACGAGAAGGAGCTTGTATCAATCTATTTTTCTACATCAATCAATGTATTCTCTACATAAAATACAATACTAGCCATGTCTATTAGAGTGTTCTACAACCATTCTGATTGGTTGGAAAACCTCTCAATGTCTGGTCTAGGATGATGGATGAAAGGTCCCAATTTGAACTTGGGCCTTAGCTTATTTATGACCCCATGAGGGTCATACTACCACATAAAGTTGTTCTAGAATTTCTTTTGTTGTAAAATCTTATCTTCTTCTGGTCCAACTTCTCTGGTATTGCAAATGAATGGGATCAATTGATTTTTCATATTGAATTGGGCCTTCTTCCTAGCTGATAGGAAGTTGACTTCATCAAAATTTATAATCTTCCTAAAATATTCTAGTGCAAATATCCTCATGGGGAGGTATTTGGGAAGTTTGTAAGGGGCAAGTTGGCATCCATATATTCTTATCTCTGTGTGGTTCTAGTATAAATATCAGTTTCCCACGTTATTGTTCTTTTCCAACTATAACACCCTTTTGATCTCTTAACTGATTCTAGGCTGAGGGATACTGGTTAGCATATTGATAAATGGATGGATAACTGAATCAATGAAGTCTTTGTAGGAAAAAATAGTGGAGAATTTCTGGATCAATGGTGTCCAGTAGCTAACTAATCCTGGATTTCCTTTGGTATCCAACCTTTGGATGCTGACATGGAATTTATCTGACTTGTAGTACAAGAACATATCAAATAAAACTGAAGAATACTTGAAAACGCTATCAGTTGGTAGCCTGGTGAACTGTTCATGCATTTTGTCTGTTATGAACTGAGCATAGTTATACATTACAGCAGGAGGCTTGCCTGGGGAAAAGATGGAAAGGAAGGCAAGAACAACCTCATCCACATGTTCATTTGCCATGTATCCTAAAATGCAGGAGAGCATGGTGATGATTTTTCTACCTATCTCAGAAAAATGGTGGCGGCATATGGAGGATTTTTTGTAGGAGTATGAAACTCCTCTATGATGAAATTTTGGAAAATTTGGGTTATCCTAGGAGGGTCTAACTTGGTGTAGAGGTCAAGGAAGCCCTCAATAGAAATTGGGGTCTCATTCGGGCTTGGTTGGATTTGCAGCATTTGGTTAATGGATTCTATAGTGATGGTGAATAAAACTCGTTGGTCAGGGGTGACAATGGCTCTTTGGCTAGGAATGTAGCAATCATGATAGAAGTGGATGATTTTTCGGAATGGGTGTACTTCTAGAAACAAATACTTGGGCAAAATAGACTCCCAAAGGCAAATGTCATAATTTTGGTTTAAGAACTTGTCCTTACTCCAGCAGTGGAGCTTTAGAAGGTAGGCAGGGGAAGCTCTGTCCTTTATTTGGAAGTCTTTGTCTGCTAATGCAAGGTGGTCAATGTCCAGGTGAGGGGTTTGTAGAGATCTCACGTCCAAAGAGTTTTGGGAAACCATAATTGGGTTTACAGATTTGAACTAGGCTTTCAGTGGTTTTAGGAGTGAAGTTTGGAAGCTCTGGAATAGTGGGAGGGTAAGTACAGTTTGCAAGAGGGTTTGGGATGTAGAAATAGGTTACTCTCCAATTTCTAAAAGGTTTCCTAATTAATTCAATTAATTAACCTTTCAATTTAAATTATATGTTTTCAAATTCAAGGGCCATTCTGGTTTCTTCCAAGAATACATGGAAATTGATGGTTTGTCATGTAGACTATGTTCAGTGATGAATGCGGAATGTACTATGGCTTCAACTATCAACTGGTTGCTTCAATTGTGTATCCGAAGTGTCTTTAGGTGCTAGAAGGTGGTCAAATTGGTTGCAGATGTTTTAGGGTGTCGCAAATGGCTAAGCAACAGTTTGCAGTGAAAAATGAGTGAAAAAAAGCGACTTGGGAATTTTTCATCCTTTTAGCAAGTAACGGTCACATTTTAGCATAGAAATAATTTTAATGAATAGTGGGAAGTTTTTGGTTTAGACACGGAGGTGGTTTTGTGTGCCATCACACAACTTTCGAAGGGCATGTGGTATTTTCCATGAGCACGTGATATAGCCTAGTGCCGCCACATAGTAGAATAGTGCCCAAGCAAAACTATGAATCCTGCAAGCTCTCGGGTTGTTATTGGTCGGATAAGGAATCCATGCAACATGGCTATACGCCATCAGATCTAGGGGTAGGAGATCGAAGGGCTATCATGCAATTGAGCTGCACAAATAGAATTGGGAAAGTAATTTGGTGGGCTCCAACATATAATTATAGATAATTGTAATTAATTAGCACATAATGTCGGGTTTTTTAATATAAGCAGCGGGTATATAAGGTGGGACCATGGGTTATGTGGAAGGGTTGTTTTAACCACACTAAGGTTTGGTACGTTAAAAAATGCTATCAGGGAAATATGAAGCGAGGATGTTAACTACATAATGCGAGGGCCTAAAAACTTAGGATAAGGGGTTTTTATGGGTTTTTGAGGGGAAATAAGGGAAATTAACAAGGGGGAAAGTGATATTTGTAATGGGGAATGAGTTTCACTCTAGGGAAAAGGGTTTTGGCAAGGGCGGATGATTTTTGAAGGGAAATTTCTAGGGAATCTGAAACCAAGTGGTAAAGGTCAAAATGAGGGAAAAATGGGTATTTATAAGTAATGAAGGGATAATGGGAAAATTAACAAATAAGTATGTGGGGGTGTAGTGAAATGAGGGGAAATTAGTAAAGAAGCTTGGTGAATATCCTTTCTTTCTCACATTTCCTCCTGCATATGAAGCATATGCTTAAGGATGATAAATGAGCTTTTGACATAGCAACCTTGTGCATTTGCAACCTCTCTTCTACCTACCCTTTATTTATCCTAACATTTTCTCTTCATTTTAATGGGTGCATTTGAGCTTGCTGACCTTCATTTCATTTTCTTTTGAGAAGCAAACTATCTAATCCTAACCTTATAACTTCCAACGACTCAAATTAATTTGATGAGCTCATTCTTATTCTCTACCTAACTACTGATCTGCCAAGGTTAAACAATTTGGATATATCTTTATTCTCTATCTATCAACATGAAATTTAAAGCATGAATGGGTCAAGATTAAGCTATTTAACCATCATGGATTGTGGCATTTCTGACAAGCTGCACACAATTGTATTTTACAAAGTAAATCAATGGTAGTGGCATTTTAATTTGCACACTTTCATGATCTATTTTTATTTCTTTTTGGGGTTCATATTTTCACTTTTTCTTTTTATTTTTTCTTTGTTTTTGTCCTTTGATTATTCTTTTAGGACATACCCTCTTTACATTTTTTTAATTTTTTTTAATATGGGAAACATTTTGGAGAAAGAAAAAGTATGTACAATATTACAAGACTAACCATAACCAATTCAAAATTATGAATCCTATTATTATAGGACCCTAACAGTCACCTCATAACCTGAGTCTGCAAAATTGTTGTCATCACAAGTGGGTCTGCTCGAGCTTGGAACTTTGTTCCACCTCTGTGTTGTCAAAAACCTTGTTCTTGTGTTCATTGCATCCAGTATGCAGCCTTCAGCCAATGTTGATGGTGGTGCTTGATGTCATGTTGTCATCGTCATATCTTGATGACCTTGTCTACAAACAAATTGATGTCTTCATGGGTAAGCATGGTTATAGACACTTGATCGACTGCATCCCCAAGTGTGCTCTGAATGGTGTGTTGTACTCAACTCTCCTAGAAACCATTGTACATGTTCCATTGAGAGACATATGAACACCTACAATACCTGGAGACATGGCAAGATTCATGGCAAGAAATCTATCAGTCCAAAACCAAAACGAACTTGAGAACTAACTTACAACATACCTGTGTGACTAATCATAAAGGTTGTGCAATTTCCATGGGAGGTCGAGAGACTGACTACCAAACTATGCAAGGCACATTCTGGGTTGCGAGGAGGCTAACCAATTGCTAGAACTACACAATGCATAATCCAGCTTGGCCCGGTGAGGACTAAAATTGCGCAATGCACAATTTCAATCAGCAGTGACATGCAACCAACAAACTACATTGCCTAGTTTCTAGGGATAACAGGACACTTCCTCCAATAATTGCACAATGCAAGCCTGGAGGTTAGTGCCTAGCTAGATTTGTGAAAATTTTGGAGGGAAGGCAGAGCCTTCGCTCCCGAAATGCGCAATGCTAACCGGGAAAGGCACAGTCCGAGCGAAGGAACCCTAGTCCAGCCGACGGGCGACTGAAAATATGAGAAGTGTGAACACATGAGGAGATGAGTGCAAACAAGAGTGAATGATCATTCATGCAAACAAGAAGTGCAAAATTCATGAAATGGGAAAGCATGCAAGTGTGTGAAGTGAGTCGCCGCAATGACGACTATCCATGCAAAAATAGTTCCATGCATGCGACAGCAGTGAGATGCAAACAAAAATTGAAATGGTGCTAGTACAAGATAGTATGCATGTAAAGGACAAAAAGAAATCACTGAAATCGACCAGACAACACTCATACGAAACGAAACGCAAAAAGCAACAAAAATACAATGCATGTCATGAACAGAGAGCTTACCCCAACACAACTAACTTGAATGTGTCAATGACTACTAGATGCAATGTGGGATGCCAGAGCTACAAGTTCAATGTGAGGAATGAGATATACAACATCTAGTTGATGGGTTTTGATAAGATCGAGGTTTTGATATGCATGCCACAAATCTAGGATAAGCGACACTCGGCAAGAGGTTTCTGAGATGATCCTTGCATGTAACCTCTAGCTGCTAAAAATAGATCCCTGAATCAATGGATGCCTTTAAATGTTGGCTTGAGAGGAGTAGCCCATGCATGCAAATTAGTTTTACTAGGTCTCGGAGGGAGCCGTTCAACTCAACTGCACATGCAAGAGCCTCCTCAACTGCTGGGAGAAAATGCGCATTTATGGGAGGGAGCTAGCCTAGGTGCCTAGAAGATTTGTGAAATTTCTCAACAGAGGAGCTGAGTGCTGCCAAGGATTGTGCAATTCCTAGGCTGACCACCCTTGCTGGGAAGAATTGCATAATTTTCTCAACGAAGCTTGACTGGTAGATTTATGAAATTCTAGAGCTCAGGAGATTGCAAGATAGAATTGCACAATTTCCGGAAGGCTGGTTGCCCTCAAGATTTACGTAATATCTTGAGGGAGCTTCTCACTCTGTAAATAGACCAATTCCAGAAGAATAACCTATGAGAGGAATAGAACAAGCTCTGATGGATAGTCTATCATTCTACAAGAAAATCACTGAAGCTTGTGTACTTGACGAAGAAAAACATGTTGTTGTGAAAGGTTGGTAGGGAGGCTCGAAAATGAAGCTAAGGAAAACTTTTGGAGTGTATTTGTAGCTGCTACAAAACATGGTGACACACTAGTAGAACTCCAGTTCTTTGAATGGACCTTGTTTGTGAAAAACAAATCTAACACCTATGGAAGTATTGTTTAGTTCTTAGTTCATATTCGTTTCACAATAGCCTAATTGTAAGATGTAGCATCTCAAAAGATCTTGGCCGATTGACACACATTCCAAGACAAGGAAACACATTTTTTTCGAATGGGGTTGAGGGGTATATTGGTGCACAAGGAATATAGTCATCAGAGTCTTAGTTTCATCTCTGATGTTGCTCCATGGCCAATGGGCCTCAACAGTACCCTGACAGAGTAACATGGCAACACAAGCATGGCTACACCACCAGTGAGCATGGTTAGTACCCCAGGGAAGTTACTTGCATCACCTATCTGTGCATAAATCCTCTCTCTTCTTTCGCCTTATTCATTTTTCATTCCTTGAAATTTTCACTTTTCATTTTTTTTCATTTTTTTCATTTTCACAACTGTGCATAACACTTATTCAATTGAGAGGCAGAAGAGGGATCCCAACTTATTGAGAGTAGAAGAGGTTGTTCCTATAGATAAGTAGTTTATTGTACCTTTGATGTGCCTATTAAGGTTTTCCCCTTACCTTACTCTACTTGACTGAGCTGACAAGGGTTAAACCAAAAACAACTGACGAGAGTAGGTGAAACTAATTAGTGTGCAAGCATTGTGTTTTCACCAAGGTTCACTTCAAACAATACATATTTTCCATCGATATATCATGGACTAAAAGTAACAATCCCTTCGTACAGAGGGAGGATGATAGATAACCATGTAGTGATAGTTGTACAAGGTCTCTTTTACTTTACCCAACTTGTTTCAAGAATCATACATGGTTTCGTGCGAAACTAACCTATGAACAAAACAAGAAAACAAACAACAAAGCAAAGAGGAAGTAGAAGAAAAGGTGAAAGCAAAGTGAATAAGCAAACAATCAAGCAGAAAAATGAACAAACAAAACAAGTAAGCAGACAATCATGCAAGAAAACCAACTGAAACCAAACACTACTCCTACTCCTAAGCTAACAGTGCATGGACCTAATTACGTGAAGTGATATTTCCAATGCAACCACCAGTGCATTTGTTGACCCATGTTGGTGAAGGCTTGGTCCGTGAGAAACCATTTGTGTGGACCAGCAAGCAAGAAAGATATAACAATGAAGAAAAACACACTTCATGTTTAAAAGTTACCACAGGACATAAGTGAGTGCAAGTACATGACAAGAAGTCTATGGACATATCATGGTGTTGTACGACATTGCATGCAGCTATGAAGCATATGCACATTCTTGAATGTGACATGAAACCAAAGGAAGGAAACAAATACATCTTGTTTCATTCATGCGTGCTTGGAATGTAATATTCCTCCAATGCAAAAGTGATGGGATTGTGTAGTTCGAGTGGAGGAAGCATGATCTATGTGTGAGATTGATCTTCAAGGCATACAGATGAGTGATTAGGAGCCTTGGGTAATTGAATAATTTCCTGATTTGAAGTGAAACTAAACACAAGAGAGCGAGTGTCTAACACAACCATCAGCTCGGGCTGAAGGGCCTTGATATTCTAGGGTGTTTTGACTTCATCATCAAAGAGATCATCATAGACTAGTGGCTTCAAAAAATATACTACAATAGAATCATGATTGTGATCAAATATGGAAGTAAATGGATCATGACAACCACGATTAGAAAATCAGTGTTTTCATCTCCATCCTCATGACCTAATGAATCAAATAGAGGGGTATATGAGAAGCGAACAAATTCATCCTCTGTGTTTCTGGGAAAGGCAGATGAGAAATCAAGTGGATTTTCAATGAATAACTTATCATCTCTATTGCCAGATGATGGACTGACATCCAATGTGTCCTACAAGTGATCAAGAATGGGTGCATCTATATATGAAGATACACATGAAAAATCATGGATGTCAGGTTCACCAAAGATGTCAGCGAAGAACGAAGGAGGCTCGGACGGAAGGGAGTCATGCTTGGCCGAGTGTCAATTCTTAAGGTCCCAGTCATACTCTTCATGAATGGCAACACATGTTGGTTGTGTAACACCAACTCCATCGATGTATTGATCCTCATTCACAACAAGTGTATAGTCCAGAATGGAATACCATAAGATAGTATCATTTGGAGGGTTAGTCGAGTACAAAGATGGAGGTTGTGGAACAAAATGTATATCACAACTCGATGGACTCAAAACCAAATTTGCAATAAAATTTAAGTGATGTGATGTTGGGAGGATGAGATATCTAAACAAATGTGCGATCATGATCTCCCACATCACTCTACAGTGGCGGAGCTGTTTGATGAGGGGATGGCAGATAGTCCCTTTTTACACTAACCCCGTCTATCTGTGATTATGGATCTCCATCACTAAAGAATACTAAGCGAGGCTTTATTTCAAACTTCTTCTTGGACAAGAAGATTTCTTAACATAACATGTGTTAGCATGCATGCTCATTCAATGGCATGCCCTAACACTCCTTAGCTATCATGCCCTCATAACTACCCTTTTTTTAAGACTTGGGAACCTAACCAAGTCTTGCCTTAACTACAATAGCTTGACCAAGTTACATTTACTACAACTAGATTATTCCCTTTTCACCTAAAAATGACCTATAACTCATATTAGGCTACTCATGTTCAATATTAGCTCATCCCACTTAACAAGTTACCAATTCAAGGCTCACTTCCAACCATGGCCATGAAACAACTAAGAAACATAGTTTACATCCTGACATGCCATAACACTTGGAATGTCTAAAAATCCCTTGGAAGGATAATGGCATGACCATATTATCATAGATATGATCTGATACATTTGATTCAATCAAGAAATTTGATCATCGGTGCCTGAAATTGTGGTGATTTCCTTCCATAGAAGGAATTTGCAGATTATTCCCCATGCTCCTGGTCTTAGGCACTCAAGAGGCTATATATTTAGGATTCAATACAGGAAGATGAAGCCGAAGGCATGGGAGATAATGGTTGCACCAATGAAGACAACAAGTGTGTTCCCAACCCCAAAATCAGAGAAGAAAATAAGCGGAAAAGGGAGCGAGAATACATTGATTTCGACAAGTAAATAAAATGTCCTAAGACCATACGAAATGGAGGTCACCAGTCAAATTCTCTGGAACAAATGGATTCTGATGATCTAGTGGTCCCTTAAAATCAGAGAGACCCAAAAAGGGCCTAGGATTGGCCTACAGTCTAGGCCTGCGAGAGTTCCAAAGTAAATAAATCGGATGTCGAGAAAGTGGATCAGTGCCAAATGAGAAGATTCCAGAGGCTACTAAACCCACTCAAGATGTAGCTAACTACATTTCATTTTTATTATTTAATTACAGGTTTATGATTTAATTATAGGTTTATTATTTAATAATATGAATTATTGCAAGAAAATTGCCCACGGAGGACTTTCGTTGGCTTAGGTTCCATGTCTGAATGCTAAATTCAGGTATTTTTTTCTTGGTAAATATTTGATTTCTAATGTGAGGTATACCATAGGAGTAATCCTTATCTTCTAATGTGATTTAGACCGTTAGCAGTACTATGTCACCATACTTATCTTCTAATGTGAGTTATACCATTAACAATACTCTACAACCATGCTTGTTAGAAGTGCAAAGGTTCTAACAACGATATAAATAACTGATTTTTGAGTAATAAAATGATTAATAAAGATTATTTTTGAAATAAAAACCACCAATTTTCATTATTTATTCATTGCGAGTAGCCTTGGTGTTTATAACATTATGATCACAAATAATCATGCGAGGTCTCAAAAACATTTATATTATAAGCACAAAGAAAATTTAGTAACAAATTATAAACATGTCAACATTCCAGAGCTTTTTACTTGGCCAAAACGGATGTTATCATAGATAATCAACCCACAAATGAAAAAGATCACAATGGGAATCTCTACGATGGTTCCAAACAATTTCAACAAGCACACACTTTTTCAGTGATGTTGCACTCGCATAACAAATTATTAATAATAAAAAATATACTTAGACATCACTGGATGCAAATTTTTTTAATTGCATAATCTCCACAATAGAACTATTGAGTCGAATGCAGCTCATTCCCAAAGAATTCTAACAATTAAAGAAGAATGGTTTTTTGTGGACCTAGATTCTACCCTCTTCATGAATGATGTATCTTGCATCTATATGGCTCACTTACTTCTATTATGCACACATGGCGTGATAACTTTATGGACCATTTATCAGACAAAGCTTAGTTGACAAGGATTTATGTTTTTTCTAACTTCCTTTCCATAATACTTTAGGCAGCGATGTATAGTGCCATGAAGATATGTCATAATATGCTTAACAACTATCCAATGGTCATGTGATGAGGCTCCAACTAAAACTGACAAGAATATTTACAACAAAAAGTTATCAGTTCTTGTATTTACTAGGTATATTAGAGAGCCCAGCAACTTAAGATAGCTATTAGGATTGACAAGACTAGAGTTAGCGCTTCTTAACTTCTTGAGATTGGTGATCATGGGAGTAGTCATAGGTTTGGAATCCATCATACTGGATCTCTGTAATATCTCGATTATGTATTTACTTTGTACCAGATATATTTCCCCAGGTTTCTGCCAAGCTTCCAAACCCAAGTAATAGTACATAAGTCCCAAATATTTCATTTTGAATTCAACTACCAACACCTTCTTACATTCTTGTATTATGCGCTCCTCACCTGTAATAAACAAATCATCTACATAAAGTAGTATAATGATTGGTTCAGTTTTCACCACCTTGATTTAGAGATTTGGATTTGCAGAATTTTTTATGAACCCAATTCTTCATTCTACATTGCATTCAACTTGCCCCTTTCTAATCACATATCTCTCATAACCCCACTCCAATATGTTCGTCAGACTTCATTGAGGTGCCTTGACTGCTACTCCTTATGAAGCTATATTTTATAATCAACCCTTTGTTTTGCAACCATTCACCAGCCAACTGACCTTTCCCATTCAAATTATGCAACCCACTCATCCTCACTTCATTGCTCCCTTCCTCACTAATATCCTTTTGCAACCCCTCATTGCCTTCTTCATTTGCTCACATCTAGTTCAACCACCACTGCTTAGTTATATGTAATTCCGAAAACCTTGTTCAACTTGCTATTTAGCTTTTGTGTCCTCCATGGTCATTTGGTCGTTTGAGTTCTCATCTTTGCCAACTCCATTGTAACCCATTCCTTAATGCAAGGTTTTACACCACCATGCTCAGCGGGTTAGTAGGAAACAACTTTTTTTTTAACCAACAACATTTCTATCCTTGTAGGTTTGTGATCAACAATATCTGTTAAAATTGCTTGTGAATTTGGTCCTTAGCTTTTGAGTACAATCAGTACAATTCCACTATAAACTAGATATAATGTATCTATTGCTAGATTAACCAAGTGTTTGTAATGCTTCAACATTATTGGATTTCATATTTGACTTTCTTATCTTCCTATCTCCTCAATGGTGATGTCGGGCATCATCAAACACATGCAACCATTCACACAAAATCGCTATAAAACTCTATCCATAACATTTCAAAGATGTCTTCATAGATGAATGTCTCCGTGAATTTTTCCATTTTCCAACAAAGCATTGGAGCTTCCCCGCTAGCAAATATTTCATTATGTCATCAAAACAATCTTCCACTTGTGGTTTAGCTAGTATTTTCTTCATTTTTCTAAGCCCTCAAAATCATGTTCTATTCCCAACAACATAACCATTTCTTGGCTCTAATTGGTAAACTAGCACCCACTTGAGTCTCCAAAAAACATTGCACTTGTCTATCATTGACACTATAAATTTCTGAAGCAATGAAGGTCTCACTTGAGGAGTGTTACCAAGGCGTTGGATAGGTGGGGATCTTTACATAGTGAAGCTATCATGTTGTGATGCAATTCTTTCAAGTAACATTCAATAAACATTCATTTAACACTATGAAATCCAACAACAACCATAGTTTGTCATCTGGCTATGCTATGACATTGAATTAGATTGTTGTAATTGATATTAGTAATGGAGAGAGATTCAAGCATTTATCTTAATGTAAAGTATAAAAACATAACATATTTATAAATAATTGTTGAGCTTATCAATCCAACGTTGAATATTGCTACTTAGGCTATGATTTAGACTTAGCTAGTTGTAGGGAAAATTTTAAGAACCACCCAAAATTTGTATGTATAATAAATGGGCTAATCCCCATGAAATATAGGAAAAATGGGAGGCAATTTTATCAATAATATAATATGTATATATAATTTTTTTGGCGAATATCTCACCAGATTATATTATCTTGTACAGTGATGGAGAATCTTTCACTGAATTATAAAATCTTGTAAGATCTTGGCAAATCTTTTACTGAATAATAAAACATTGTGAATTCTTGGCGAATGTTTTGTTAAAGTATGAAACCATATATGATAATAAGAAAACATATTCATTAAAATGTAATATACTAACATACATGTTTGGAAAAATAAACATAATTTCTCTTCCTACAAACAACGTTCCAAGTTTCAGTGGCTATGTTTGTCAAGGTTCTTACAATACACTCTTTCATATCCTTCTATTAGTTTTGATAATATTCCACAACAAAGTTCTTGTAGGTGTTGATATTGACAATGAGTTCTGTCAAGGTAGGAGAGATTAATCTTTTCGCTACAACTTTTTTCAAGCTACCACATTTTTCAAGTTATCAAATTTCTTTCTTATTCCATAGAATCCAACTACGAGATAAGAAAAACACCTCAAGTTTGTTTACCCCAACACTCCAACAAGTAGCAAGCCCCAACTATATTATATAAGAAAGTATTAAGTATCCCAAAGGCTTGAAGGGGATCTAATTGAAAGAAGTGACCACTGTGAGAATCCTTCCAATCAATATATGAATATATAAATGTAGATTTATTATTATTTTAATTGGAAATATTCAATTAAATAATAAAATTTAGTTACGTCTCTCCTAATCTAAATTGCTTATTAGCATAATTCACTACCCTTATAGGTATCACATTTTTTAATAGCATTGTAACATGTAGATTAATTTCTTTTTTGGTGAACAATCTCCACCTTTTAGGAAAATATGGTGCAATGGCTCCAACCCCTACAGATCATTAAGAAAAATTAAGAATAGCATAGAAGATGAAAGGTTGTACAAACCATCTTATTTTTCAAACAAGTAATCCAACATTTGTATCTAAACTTTTTCATGAAGATACCATATTGAGAATGTTTGAAAAATGGTGAGAAATCTTTTGGGAGGGTGAAGCCGAAAGAGTGATAAGGTTTCATTGTTTTGAATTTTTTTGTTAAATCAGAAAAAATTAAAATCAATATTAATGGAGATATTGGTATTTTTTACTGAATTTTGTGAAGGGACTAAATGTAGCTATAACCATTCACCTTCAGATGTTTTTACAATATAATTTCCTAAGTCTATTTAATATCTTCATTATCATAAAAACCAACCTATATCCATCTTAACTCCACATCTACCACTCTTAGGGGAATGAAATCTATTTATCCCTCTGAGAACTTGGTAGACCAAGAATTAAGATGGATCTAAGATAGAATTTCCCCTTTAAATAGTCTATGCTCTCATGAATACCATGG
>APFE030170584.1:0-38811 GCA_000404065.3 Pinus taeda | reverse complement strand
TCCAGAGTAAAGATGGATCTATGCTGGTTTAATTCCCCTATTTAAATAGGCTACATTCCAAGTGAATACCATGGGTCAATACCATGTGCCATTTTGGTGAATACCATGGGTCAATACCATGTGCCATTTTATTTTTATTAATACTAATATTAGGGTTAATAATGTTTTTTTGCATGGTATTAATAACAATCTAGTCCCATGGTATTGTCCATAGTATTGTTGCCATAAGTTTCACCTAAATATAACACATATTTTTGAGTGTCGTAAATATAACGTGTTTTTTTAGTGTTGGTAAATATAAGGTGACTTATGAAGTAAATATAAAAAAATGTTTTATTTGTTTACCATACCTCTCATTTATTTCTATTTTTATTAATTTACCATACCTCTTTTACAAATATGGTATTTGGCCCATAGATTCACTTAAATAAAACCTCTTTCTTGAGCCTTCATAAATAGAACGAGGGTTATGGACTAAATATAAAAAGAGGTTTTATTTATTTACCATGCGTATAGTTTATTTATATTTTTATTTATTTACCATACCTTTTGAGTAAGTATAAAAAGACGTTTTATTTATTTACCATACCTCCACTTTACTTATATTTTTATTTGTTTACACCCTTACATGTATATAAAGTGACTTATGGAGTAAATATAAAAAATGTTTTATTTATTTACCATACCTCTCATTTATTTATATTTTTATTAATTTACCATACCTCTTTTATAAATATGGTATTTGGCCGATAGGATTCACTTAAATAAAACCTATTCTTGAAAATTAGGGTGAGTGGAAGGTTGTAACCTATTCTTAAAATATTTGCCCACTAAAAATTTAAAACCCCTTAATTTCCCCTAAGGGCGAACATTCGCCCCTAAAATTTGCCATGGCTAGTTGTGAGGCTTGACAAAAAAAGCTTAAGAGTAGGAAGTGAGTGTAGGATTAGGATTTGATCTGCGATTATGACTGGGGTCATCTTTGAGATCATGATTAAGAACATTTTTTTAAATAAAATATTCAACATATACTTCCTATTGAACTTTTGAAATAAATTTATACCTCATTAATAATATTTGTGTAATAAAGAACGACTATTAAATCATTTTTCAATCACATTTGTAATATCCATTGTCAACAATTTTTTTGAATCTAAAATTGTGCTTTTTATAAATAGTTTTGACCTAGATTTTGATGGGTGTTTTCACATATATTATATTGGTTTTTTTGGACTAAATACCTTTCAACCTTATTATTAATGTAATTTGCGACCCCTATTTAAAATATGGTTTGATAATAAAGTCACAGAATAAGTTGAAAACATGTTTTCATAAGTAATTTCAAGGTGCATTTGAGGCATTAGAAAAAAGGGCTAATCGTTGTAGTGGTTGGTACATGCTCTTCTACTACTAAATAACCATAAATATGAAGATGATCAAAATCAACACTGTGAAAGGGGAATTGGATGTCCTTGGTGAAGAGATAGAGAGGTTGTAGATGATCATAGAGGTTGGACAGCTAAGGAAGATTTCACCCATTGGTTATAATTGTTAATGATTGGTTGTTTGAGAGGCACATTTTAATCTTGCAAGTTATTCCTATAAATAATTCAACAAATTGGGCTCTTTTTCCCTACACTAAAGAGCACTTTGAAAATATTTCTAATTGACAAATAGAACTAAGAATAAGCACTTAGAACAAAGGAGAACCCTATAGGATTTTTTACATTTAGAGTAGATACATTGATAAATATCCGTTGTATGAGGCCACAACCAATTGAAGCAACATATCCGAATGTCCTCTATGAGAGTAGCTCGTGAAAATATTCTAGATATGAATGGGAAATTTCAACAAAGGGAATATCCTCAGATTTTTCCACTATAAATGGACTAGGAACAACCTTGGAAGGGGTTTCTTTACCTAAAGGATAAGAATGAGTTCAAGGAGGAACAACACCATGGGGAGCCTAATTACAAACTATGCCTTTATATGGGAAAGCCTGGGAAGAGGATGGCTTCTCCATGGAACCCTCTCGCAAGTGAAGGATCAAGAGCACAATAACATCCTTGCAAATATTATAATCAAAGATGGGAAGATGATCTTCTAATTGCTTAAATTCAAAAAAGAGGTGTTGAATCCCATAGGGAATCCTTGATTTGAGCTCCTATGAGAGTTTTAAGTCCCTTATTAGATCTTTATATCTCACCTAAAAAAGCAGAGAGTCTCCAAATAACATTTTATCTGAGATCTGGAAGGGGCTCTCACAAATTGCCTCTCTAAGTACGTGGGTAGCTCTAGAGATCTTGAAAATGCATATAGAGTTACTAATACGAGGAATGGTTTGAGGCCTATTCATTGTTTCCCTACAAGAATATCCTCTGGATTCTCTATATTATCTCTTTTAGAAAGTGTAGAGGCTTCCCCTGAGAGCCCCTTGAATCGCCAAGATTTAACATCTCTAGTCCAAGCCGACAGAGGAAATGAGGGAGGCAAGGGTGCAAAAGGGAGACAGTTTGAAGTAGGTCTTCTATGGCACCAGACACCACCACTTCTGTAAGGAAAACCGCTTCTGGGAGGCACATCTCTAAGAAGAGGGCCTCTGCCTCTGGAAGGGAAGGAAGCCCACTGCTAGAGAACAAAGGTTACAATGGTTCGGGCCTGGAAAGATTTAATTCCAACCGAACAATTAATATAATGAAGGTTCAATATACTCGTTAATTTTTATTCTTAAATTAAATATTAAGATTTTGTCAATTCATTTTTAAAATCAGGTGTTTCAACCAAATCTGAAATTGAAAATCCTAACAAAGTATCAAAATTATAAAATATCAAAATTACTCACCAAAATTTGACATGGAGACATTTTAAAGAAGTGTCCATGCTAATATTAAAAATTCAACCTTATATACAAGAAATGACTAGGAAATTTAGTCACGGGTTAATTATCAACATGAGTTAGAAAGTAAAATTTTGTGGGCATTACTGCGGAAGGAATTCAACACCCAGGAGTCACAGTCAACCAGAATTCCTAAGCATTAAACATCAACATGTAAACATTCACACCTCTCCCATATTAGGGAATTTGAATTTTGTTTCCTTTCTCTTCGAACATTTCCATTTTCTAAATTCTCACAATATCTTCATTGGAGCACTCTTCAATCCATTTTAGACATTCAGGCTTCTGGATCTGTACCATATCACCTCGAATTCACATTCCCATTCACTAGTTATGTATTCTTGGTTATTGCTACAATTCTACAATGTTGATTCCTCTAAATAAAAGTGAAAAGAAAATGGTGAGGTCCATCAATACATTTCATAGAGGAGATGGGTTACTATCACCTACAAACAACACTCTATCCTCCCCCTTACACCACATCACCTCACTTATACCCTCTTCGACCCACTGATAGCACAGTTTAAAATATCTATGGTGGTATTTGAATGATGGACCCCTCGAAAAAGAATTCATGAACGATCCCATCTTCACTGAATTTCTTTCTGATGATTTCATCTCGATGAAATTTTCTAGCGAGGGCCTCAACGGTGGATCCGCAGTCTCGTGCACAAATAAGCAAGATGAAGAGATTCACTTGCTCTAAAACAAACTAAGAAATGAAGCCCATTCATACCATGATGAGCTAGATAAGCTAGTTTAAGGGATTCACTTGCTCTAAAACCAGCTAAGAAATGAAGCCTATTCACACCATGATGAGCGAATTCAATATCTCTAGAGCTTACAGGATGATGAGGGGTTTTGAACGTAGTTAAATCTCGTGTTATAAATCAGTAGGGACTAGTGCATAGAGTTATGTCTGAGATTGCAGATCCCTACAAACAGTTCAGGTAAAATTCCCAACAACTTTCATGCATCCATGAGACTATTGAAATTTTTCATACCACTATTAAGGTTACAATATAGGTGAGAAAGCTAAGAGAATTGATGAATTCTAAAGGTGCTAGAAACAAGTTGGACCTCATGAAAGATGCTCAAATTTATAATTAAATCGAGACCCTTAGAAAGTAAGGAGATCTTTTAGGCATCGAGGTTGTGAATGAGGAGATCCCCTAGTTAATGGAGGTGGGGAATTGATTGCAATTAGAGGTGATGAAGGTTTCTGAGAGAGTAATAGAGACATTGAACCATGCTAAAGGATGAAGAGCCTTGCAACTGTATTACAAAATGGGGGAATTAAGGTACACTATGGAGGCCATGATTAGTAAATATAGGCCCTTAGCTGTGAAGCTTGTGAGTTGGGGATTGGACATGAAGGCCATATCGGTTATTTTTGGTTTCGGATTTGACTTGCATGGTATTTAGAGGAGTGGCACACTGCATATTAGAGGCATTCTAAACTTTGAAGGAAAAGTAGGGGTTCTGGTAGAGGATAGGATCTTGTATGGACCAGTTGCATTTGACTATCATTGCAATGTGGCATCTGAAAAGGGCGTTGTCAAGGAATAGGGATCCCTTGATGTATTCTTTGTTTCTTGAAGAAGTAATGCAAGTAATGCAAGTAATGAAGGTATGTACTTCTATGTAAATGTTACCATCAGTTTCTTGATCTGCAATCTACAATATTTATAACTAACAATTGTTTTGGTGAATATATATATCTATATCTATATTCTATATCTATTATATATTATATATATTACTATTACTTTGCATGGGATGTTACATGGATTTTAATACAAAATATTACTTCAGCCATATAAACTGACAACAAATTATCCTTCGGATTCTCAATTTTTTGATAAATCTACTTGAATCCATTATTGGTTGTGCTTTTGATTCAAACCTTTCATAAAAATCCCTTCTTATGATCAACCCTATAATTTAGAATTTCTTTTTTTGACATATAAAATAAAAACATTCTCCCAATGTTCACTACACAAACTATGATCTCTATTGCCAACATCTAATAAAATGAGATCAATTTTCTTCTTCTACATACTACCTAGACGTTTTCTAGTAGACTATAAATAGTACATTGATATTGATACCAGAAGGCCAAAAAATAAACATAGGACTAAGAATTTTGGTTTTCTACTTGGAGATGTTTTCCACATGAGATTTCTGGCCTACAAACCACGAAATAATTCATGCTCCTTTTCCATGCCTTTCAGTCACTTGATGCCCAAATTGAAGAGAAGGTAAGATATCACGTTCATTTGCAACTGTATGTTCCCATCCTTGTGTTGGATGTGATTGTTGGTTCCTCCTCTTGCCCAGGATTTATGAGACAAAATTTTAGTTCACATTGATTAATTGGATGATCTTACTATTCGGCTTGAACATCTAGATCATGGTAGAGTTCATATTTCCATCTGTATGCAACAACATATTCCTCTTCATGTTCTCCTCATTGAATTTATTCTCGATGATATGAGCTATAATCTCTATAGGGAACAATTCATTGCACAAGAATGAAATTACTTAAACTACATATTCTTGATACGCAGAAGAAAGACCAGTGTGAATGTAAATGAGAAGATATGTTACATTGATGATCCATCTATGTTCCAACCAATTTTCCCCAAGGAAATGTACTTTTAATCAATAAAGAAACTAGTTTGGGATGCAAGTCTCCCAAATTATAATGAAATAAATTAGCCACATTATAGAAATATATAAACTATTTAAATTGATAAAAAATAAAATATAAAATGGAATTCCAGAGAAGAGAAACACTCTACTTTAATTATACCAAGTTCAAAACATTTATCTTGAGTTGTCTAATGTCATAAGAAGGATGCAGGCTCGAAATGAAATTTATCAAATAATTGCTACAAGGTTGCAATTGAATGTATTATTTTATGTTCAATTATGGGAAGCCTAACTTTCAAACTAAAAGAACAATACTTCAAGTATGTTAAATCTAATTGGAAAATTATAACAGTAGATTGGTCAATCTAGCCTTTAGGATTCAGGACATGGTAATTTTGTCACTACATTATAATAAGCAATACAAGGACTCATTCTATATATATAGGTTGTCGACATTTTGGTACAGTGAACACATCCTTGCTACAGATAGTGAAGGCATCCTATTATGACTATCTATGAAATACTGTGAAAGGTTCATTGCAAATTCTTTGAGCAGTGTTCTATATTTTCCATAGTCTCTCAAAATTTACAAATATATTTATGATCTTGAAATTGCATCAACATTAAATTGATTTTTTCTTGGCATTCTAGAACCTTGCAGTTGATCAAAACACTCATCATCAAGTTGAACTTTGTAAATCGTGCCTCCTTTTCTAATAACAGTCAGTTTCATATTAATATTTTATTTTATTATGTTTATATGAATAAAATAAAAGACACATGTCAATTGGGTTTATCTCAGGCAGTTGGGGGAAATAATTTTTATCGTCCCCACCTAGGTTCAATTCATGCAAGTGATATGATGAGCTTTGTTGTAGTGGATTTGAGCCTTGTTGAGTCTACATTCTCTCTTGAGGATTGAAGCATGCATATTCCTCATATGGGATGTAAAGATATTTCTCATCAAAGAAATTAAAAGACCCATATTTTTTTTCTTACCTGTCATTTGTTTATGCATATTGTCTTTGAGTCCTCAAATACTTATTTCTCAACTGCATTATCCCTTTTAATTCCTCTATATGAATATTTCCTTCAAATATATGATTTGTACAATTTTGTAAGGTTATGGATTTCTTAAGAAATCCTCTTATTGCATCTAATGTTGTCATTAGCACATTGCATAACTTATCAAATAATTTAGCATTGAAGTAAGAAATGCCCCCTTATTTTGTTTGCAATACTTTTGCCTCTAAAGCATTGAATGCTACACGGCCTTTTTCTTTATGTGTGTTGTAGCATATAGTCATGTGATGATTATTCTCACAATTTTAGCTTGGTCAATTGATTTACATAAATATTGTCATTACTATATAGGAAAGTGATCCAATGTTGACAGATCGAATTTGGGATGTGCTTGCCAAGCATTTTGCAAGTCAAATGAAATCTACATTCACATCATCAAGTTTTGTAAAAGAGATACTTGTCTTGGGTGATCAAAATTTTTTGTCCATGGTAGAGAATCTGATTGAGAGAATTTTGTGAGACATCAATGTTAACGGTGTTCTTCCAGCACTCAAGATAGAAGGGAAAAATCAATTGCTAGCTACTATAAAATCTTTCTAGATAGCTTATTTGGCACATTGTCTGAGCAGTCTTTCAAATCGTGTCAATAATTTGTTCCATTGTCTAGTAGAGGGAGTATTCCATCACTGGAGAAAATCTCAAGGCTTATTTTTTGCATTCAATAAGAAATTGAAGCAGTTAAATTCGACACACATCTAAAACTTCTTGTTTTACATGAGATCGGTAAAGTCTTGCAGTTACTAGTAGAAAAAGTTGAGTATCGGGTACCACGTTTTTTCCCATGTTGAGTTTGTTGTTTGTAAAATTAACATTAAGTTGATTTTCAGATATGCATTACATTTTATGTTTCCTGGATGCACATTTATCCTTTCACTCTTTTGGATTCACTTCTTTATATTGATATGTTTTGTTTCAGGGGTCTGTTCTTGTATTCAAAATTTCTATGTAATGTTATAATTTTCAATTGTTCATATCAAGTAACGAACAAATAGACATGGTTACTGGACTCCACTATCAAATTCCACAAACTAGAATTATTTGCATCTAGCATTGAGTTGATGTTTACATGGGACCAGCCTACTCAATTACTTTTGGTTCAATATCTTGGGACTGCTCTGTTGCATTTCTTCTGTATAAAAAATCATTATAAATTTAGCTCTATAAGAAAGGACACAAAATAACTAGCATACTGCAAATTGTAAAAATTTAAAACAACAATCCCCGATTCTTCACTTTGCAGGTAGAGTATTTATGTTTCTATTATAATTTTTGAATCATGAATTATTTATGCATCTCATATAGTTATTTTATTTCACGTTAGAGATTGTTGTTTGCATGTATCATTTCATTCTCATTTAATCATGAGAAGCAATGGTTCACCCATATAAATTTCAAATATGTTTCACTGTCTATTAGTGATTAATCATTCCATATAAAATTATTTTTTATAATTTTATCTATAATCATTTAGTTTGAGATTTTTCCCCAACCCACTATTTTGTTTTAAATTTTGTTGTTATCGAACTCAAACATGAACACAAACTAGGTGATGTAGAACATAATATTGAACATGTCATTAAAAATAGTTATATGCACCACACTTAATGGGTCCTTGGCACATGAGCTCCCATATTGCAAAATTGGGTGGCCACCACCTAGATGATTCTTAATGTAACTACCAAATAGAAATGTTTCAATATATATAATATAAAAATGAGGTATTTTAACATGTCAAAATAAATTCATAGTTGTTGCATGAAGGTAATGGAGATGCCTTTTAATATCAATTCCTCTAACTCCCCTTACAATTTGTAGGCAACAATAGATACCCCAAAGAAAGAACTCATTGTTTCAACTGTCCCATTTCTTCACGGACTTCCTACCTTTAGCTCATCACTTTCTTTTTGCATTTGGTTGTGAGCTATAAATCCATGCATGCTACAGTGTGATCTGCTCATTATTTTTCTATTCGACCTAATAATAGAATCTTGACGATAAACTCTCCACCATGAGTCTGACATTTAGTGAACAAATTCTGTATTTCTCTTCACTTCATTTGTCATTGCATCATACATTGATTTGTTGCAACAACATTTTAATTATAGTATATTTCTTCCAATTGTTGAAGGGATCATTTAAAATAGGAAACACAAAATGTTTGTTTTAAATGGGGTGGAAGGAACAAGTAAATTATTAGTCTTAGAGCGAACTGTTGAAAATTGTAGCAAGAGAAGGCCTTCTCTAGCTCGTGCTTTAGAAAAAAAGACCACGAGTTGTTTTTCCTTTAACCATGGAGCATTTTCATGAATATGGTGAGTGTGTTTCCATTTTGGGGGAATAATATTCACAAGTTCATGCGTAGTGTTGGAGAATCAATACTGCGTAGTGTTGGAGGATCAATCAAATCCCACAAAATTACATGTCATTGTCACAAAATCTGTGACCTGAATATGCAACATGCAAGCAAAGAATTTTCTCACTCTCTAAATCTGCTAAATTGAACCCTTTACAAATTAAAATTCCTTGGAAAATTAGACTTCTATTCCTCTTTCAAATTAGACAATTAGATCTCTATGAAAAAGACATATAGTCATGTGTGCAAAAAATAAAAATTATATTTCTATGAAAAAAACATATACTAATATATGTATAAAAAAAATAGATATAGTGATGTATGTAAAAATCATAAATCAAATTGCTTCATAGTACTTGTATGTCGCCTATTAAAGGATTTTCCTGAATTATTGTCATACTTAACATAGAGCAGTTAGATTTTTTTTGGCCTCGAGGAGGCCCTTATTCCTTTCTTTTTTGGGGGCGATAATGTGCCATTTATCTAAAAGCTTTGTATTTGGGCATGATTAATGGGATAACGAATTTTTCTCTTTGATACAATCTCAATATCTAAACCTTCAAGAAGTAATATTAGTTCAAGGTTTGAAGTTTCACAAAATAGAACAGAACATGAACATGGACATGATATTGTTGTAAACGTGCTAGAATTGAGGCAATGGATTGAAGAATCAAGTGAGAAATTAGATAGTAGATCAATACCTTCACAACTTCTCTCAGATACATGAATATTATTACCCTATGCTTGGAATGTCCTCTGAATATTAATTTATTTTTTAAATGATAATTTTACGACAATATTTCGCAAGAGAATTTGTTATTTGAAATGTTGTAAGAAAAATATATCTTACTAAATGACATCATTTTGTCATAGTTTATACCAGATATATGTATTTTAGAGACTTACAATTTAGTACTAATCACTAAATTTTAATCAAGTACCTAACCACATTTCATTGTGGAATCAACAACAAACAACACATACAGTTAACCAAATCACGTCATATTAGTTGGAGCCAACTGAATAGACTGTAGTTGATTTTCATGTTGAATTGTTTTGGTGTTGTAATTCCATGAGTTTTTAAATTTCCTTTCAATTATATCCTTGATTAGAATTTTAAAAACTATATAGTATTTTAAAAATAAAATTCTAATCTAATAGCTTACCAACCTCCAAGCATAGTTTGAATAGTTTACAAACAATCCATGCTCATTTCTTGTGTGTTATCTCTTCTATGAGTAAACAACTCTCATTTTTCCCTTTCCAAGTTTCATTTCCACAACCCATAGTTACTGCATTATTCATCACTTATTGATCCTTGCTCTTGTGATCCCCTACAAAATTTTGTGGATTCTCATCTCTATTATAGCTAGTGCACATGTTCATTTCTAAACACCTACCCTTCAACTAATGAAGAATTTTATTGCAAGAACTCAAAATCACCAATATATGTAACCTTATTAAGAGTGTCACATCCCATTTGACAAATGTTTATTTTTACTGTTGGAATATCTTCCACCAACTTCACTACCCCAAGGAGAAATCTACGTATGACATTGTCCATAGCTTACACTAGAATAATATCCATCACAAAAGCCATACAAATCCTATCCAATAGTGCCACCGTAGGCTAGATTGGAAGCTTCTTCCCTCAAAATGTAAAGCACTAGCACCAGCACCAGGACAATATTCTGGGTGACACCATGAGTTCCTTGTAGGACGTGTTCCATATCTATGTCGTAATTCCACTCCAGAATATTGAAGTTTTGAGAGGGGAAAATCGCAAACCAAATTTCTACAAACTGTCATGTGACAAGTGGTCCTTAAGAGTAGATAATTTTAGCTTGTCGATTCAATAATCCATGGTGTCAAATGTTCCTTGAACATGGAATTGCACACTCAATATCTAAAATTTCAAATCTATAATGTGAATCCTTGCTCTTGTTAGCCCCTGTAACAATCTCGGTATTCTCATCTCTATTGTAGCCAGTGCACATGTTCATTTTTAGACACCTACCCTTCAACTATTGAAGAATTTTGTTGCAAGAACTTAGAACCACCAAAATATGCAACCTTATTAGGCATGTCACATCCCACTTGACAAATGTTTATTGTTATTGCTCGAATATGTTTCACCAACTTCATTGTCACAAGGAGAAATGTACGTATGACATTCTCCATAGCTCACACTAGAATAGTGTCCATCACATAAGTCATACAAGTCTTATCCAACAATGCCACCATAGGCTATATGGGAAGCTTATTCCCTCAAATTGTGAACCAATAACACCAATACCATATTCTAAGAGAGCCCTTGAGTTCCTTGTAGTAGGTGATCCATATCTATGAGATATTTCCACTTCAGAATATTTCACTTTTTGAGAGGGGAAAATCACAAACCAAATTTTTTGAAACCCTCATGTGATAGGTGGTCCTTAAGAGCAGATAATTTTATCTTGTATATTCAATAATACATGGTGTCAAATGTTCCTTGCACGCTCAAGATCTAAAATTTCAAATCTATAACGTTGATCGTTGCTCTTATCATCCCCTACAACATTCTGGGGATTCTCGTCTCTATTATAGCTAGTGCACATGTTCATTTATAGACACCTACCCTTCAACTAATGAAGAATATTGTTGCAAGAACATAGAATCACCAATATATGCAACCTTATTAGGCATGACACATCCCTCTTGACAAATGTTTATTGTTACTGGTGGAATATGTTCCACTAGCTTCACTACCCTAAGGAAAAATGTACGTATGACATTCTCCATTGCTCACACTAGAATAGAGTCCATCACATAATCCATACAAGTCCTATCCAACAATTCACCATAGCATAAATGGGAATCTTCTTCTCTCAAACTGTGGAGCACTAGCACCAGCACCAGCACCATATTCTGAGTGATCCCTTGAGTTCCTTGTAGCAGGTATTCCATATCTATGTGATACTTCCACTGCAAAATATTGACATTTTGAGAGGGGCAAACCGCAAACCAAATTTTTGGAAACTCTCATGTGATAGGTGTTCCTTAAGAGAACATAATTTTAACTTGTAGATTTAATAATCCATGGTGTCAAATGTTACTTGCACATGCAATTGCACACTCAAGGTCTAAAATTTCAAATATATAATGCTGGTCCCTGTTCTTGTGGTCCCCTACAATATTTTGGGGATTCTCATATCTATTATAGCCAGTGCACATGTTTATTTCTAGACACCTACCCTTCAACTAATGAATAATTTCATTGCAAGAACTGAGAATTACCAATATATGAGACCTTATTAGGCATGTCACATCCCACTTGACAAATTTCTATTATTACCATTGGATTATGTTTCACCAGCTTCACTGCTCTGAGGGGAAATGTACGTATGATATTCTCCATAGCTCACACTAGAATAGTGTCCAAGAGTGACAACATAGGCTATATTGGAGGCTTATTCCCTTAAACTTTGAAGCACTAGCAATAGCACCATATTCTGAGGGAGCCCTTGAGTTCCTTATACTATGTGTTCCATATCTATGAGATAGTTCTACTATAGAATATTCATGCTTTGAGAGGGAAAAGTAGCAAACCAAATCTTTGGAAACTCTCATGTGACATGTGGTCCTTAAGAGCAGATAATTTAGCTTGTAAATTCAATAATCCATGGTCTCAAATATTCCTTGCATGCTCAACATCTGAAATTGCAAATCTATAATGTTGATCCTTCCTCCTGTGATCCCCTGCAACATTCTATGGATTCTCATCTATATTATAGCTAGCGTGCATTTTTATTTATAGATTCCTACCCTTCAAATATTGAAGAATTTCGTTGCAAGAACTTAAAACTACCAATATATGAAACCTTATTAGGCATGTCACATCCCATTTGAAAATTTTTTATTGTTACTGTTGGAATATGTTCCACCAGCTTCATTGCCCCAGGGAGAAATGTACATATGAAATCCTCGATAGCTCACACTAGAACAATTTCCATAACATAAGCCATACAAATCCTATCCAACATTGCCAACATAGGCTAAATTGGAAACTTCTTCCCTCAAACTATGAATTACTAGCACGAGCACCAACAACATATTCTGAGTGAGCCCTTGAGTTTCTTATAGCAGGTGTTCCACCTCTATGTAATAATTCTACTCCAAAATATTGATGTTTTGAGAGGGACAAATCAAAAACCAAATTTTTGGAAACTCTCATGTGACAGCTGGTCCTAACGAGAAGATAAATTTAGCTTGTAGATTCAATAATCCATGGTGTCAAATGTTCCCTTCATTTGGAATTTCATGGTCAAGACCTAAAATTTAAACTATATACTGCTAATCCTTGCTCCTGTATACCATGCAACATTCTATGGATTCTCATCTCTATTATAGCCAGTGCACATGTTCATTTCTAGACACATACCCTTCCAGTAATGAAGAATCTTGTTGAAAGAACTTAAAGTCAAAAATATATGAAACCCTATTAGTTATGTAACATCCCACTTGAAAATAATTTATTGTTACTACTCAAATATGTTTCACCAGCCTCACTACCCCAAGGAGAAATGTATGTATGACATTATCCACAGCTTACACTAGAATAGTGTCCATTAAATAAGTCATACAAGTCCTACCCAATAGTACCGCCATATGCTAGATGAGAAGCTTCTTGCCTCAAATTGTGAAACACTAGCACCATCAGCAACACCATATTCTGAGTGAACCCTTGAGATCCTTGTAGCAGGTGTTCCATATCTATGCAGTACTCCCATTACAAAATATTGATGTTTTGAGAGGGGCAAATCGAAAACCAGATTTTTAGAAAGTCTCATGTGACAGGTAGTCCTGAAGAGAAGATAATTTTAGCTTGTAGATTCAATAATCCATGGTTTCAAATGTTCCTTGCACATGGAATTACGTGCTCAAGATCTAAAATTTCAAATCTGTAATGCTAATCCTTGCTCTTATGATCCCTGCAACATTCTGGGGATTCTCATCTCTGTTATATAGTCGGTGCACATGTTCATTTCTACATACCTACTATTCAACTAATGAAGAATTTTGTTGTAAGAACTTAGAATAACTAATATATGCAACCTTATTAGGCATTTCACATCCCAGTTGACAAATGTTTATTGTTATTACTAGAATATTTTCATCCAGCTTCACCGCCCCAAGGAAAAATATATGTATGACATTCTCCATAGCTCACACTTGAATAGCGTCCATCATACAAATCCTATCCAACAATGCCACCATACGCTAGATAGTAAGCTTCTTCCTTTAAATTGTCAATCACTAGCACTAGTACCAGCACCATATTCTGAGTGAGCCCTTGATTTCCTTGTAGCAGGGGTTCCGTATCTATGTGATACTTCCACCGTAGAATATTGACGTTTTGAGAGGGAAAATCGCAAACCAATTTTTTGGAAACTCTCATGGGATAGGTGTTCCTTAAGAATAGATAACTTTAGCTTGTAAATTTAATAATCCATGCTATCAAATGTTCCTTGCACATGGAATTGCATGCTTAAGATCTAAAATTTCAAATCTATAATGTTGATCCTTCCTCTTGTGATCCCCTACAAGATTCCAAGAAACCTACCATTCAACTAATGAAGAATTATGTTGCAAGAACTTAGAATCTTATTAGGCATGTCACATCCCACTTGATGAATGTTTATTGTTATTGTTGGATTATGTTTCACTAGCTTCATTTCCCCAAGGAGAAATGTTCATATGACATTCTCCATAGCTCACACTAGAATAGTGTCCATCACATAAGCCATATAAGTCTTATCCAATAGTGCCACCATAGGCTAGATGGGAAGCTTATTCCTTCAAAATGTGAAGCACTAGCCTCAGCACCATATTTTGAGTGAGCCCTTAAGTTCGTTGTAGCAGGTGTTACATATCTATTCAGTACTTCCACTAGAGAATGTTGGAAATAATACTAAGATAGGGGGGGGGGGGTGTGAATCAGCATTATCAAATCAATCACGTTTTCAATTTCATACTCAGATATATATACGCTACTTCAGTTAAGGGAACCCGCGTGTACACGCATCTGCATCAAATACAACTAGCGTATATCCATTAAACTTATGATTCAATTAATCCATCATATGTTGATCTTCAATCAGTGCATCAGAACTTCATTAACAGTAAACAAGTGCAATAAAACAAAACAGATCATCACACATAAGAAGCACACATGAACACCAAGATATAAGGTGGAAACCCAATGTGGGTGAAAACCACCTGCTGCAATTCGTCTCTATCTTCTTTTAATAAGAAACTTCTTTTTACAATACTTATGTACTGGTGTAGTCTCATACCAATACGCAGGCTTCTACCTGCAGAAGGCTACAACCTTCTCTCGTTCTCAAGTTTCTACTGGAAGGGAGCTACAACCCCCTTAGCTCTTGTACTAGCTGATCCATTTACTAGTACGTAGGCGCCAACCTACTGAAGGCTCCAACCTTCACTCGTTTTCCAGCTGTTACTGGAAGGGAGCTCCAACCCCTTGGCTTTTGTACTGGCCAATATTTTTACCAATACATAGGCGTCGACCTACCAAACATTATGATCTTCTCTCTTCCTCTAGGGACCATGTTTCATAAATTTTCATACTAGATACTCCTGAAGCACAACACCATAATTTGAAGGCCACGTTTCATCCAATTTTCATACTGGACGCATCAACAACATTGAAGCCCAAAATCAATCACCACTGCAATACATCCATCAACTACACCTACATCATTGATCTCTGAATCACCCACTATTGAAACACTGAAACTCTGTCAAAAACACAGTCACTAGAACACAGAATAGACAATAAAACTTTGCAATAACAGCCAGATCCAACTGAAACTTCAAAATATCATACTTCATACTATATATTCTACTCTGATGAACACAACATGTGTGTATACATGCTTTTACCAAAGCGAACCTACATAAAGATCTGTAAATTCTAACTTATAACTTTGCGACTATTCCAGACATCAATTATACTTGGAACACAACATTTACAGAATAAACATGCGTCAATAATTTAGATTTATTCTATCCATGATCAAACCATATAATGATAAAACATTCCAAACCTTAAGATGCCGCTCCATCTTTCATCATCATCCACATGGGTGCATCCTTGGTTCAAATCAGGCAAAGCATCACAAACCCATAACCTACATACTAGATCTCACACTTCATCAGATATTCATCACTTGCTCACTTCCCCTCTTGGCCTAATGATATTATCCTTATATAAGTTTAGGCCTCTCTCAATACCATGGTCCAAAACCATGTAGAACCAATGCCTTGGATCTAATACCTGGGGTCAACACTTCGGACCAAATATCATGGACCAATACCAAAATACCATGGACCAAATACCAGAGACCAAATACCATGGACCAAAAATTAGTTTTCCAACATGTACGCACCTTTCCTTCTAGGATCCTATGTGTGTACATATACGCACCTTTTGTTCTGATAACCCACGTGTATATGCACTTTTATCAAGATTAACCTGCGTATACCTCTCTCTTGACCTGTTGTACTATGATCTGTCATCTGATTGAGTTGCCACCAACGACAACACCTGTATCATACCTCTGAGTGAGTTTCCATCAAGGACAACACCTATATCATAATGCCAATAGATAATATTCATGTTTTGAGAGGGGAAAATCGTAAACAAATTTTTTGCAAACTCTCATGTGACAAGTGGTCCTTAAGAGAAGATAATTTTAGCTTGTATATTCAATAATCCATGGTGTCAAATGTGCCTTGCATGTTCAAGATCTAAACTTTCAAATCTGTAATGTTGATCATTCCTCTTGTGATCCCCTGCAATATTCTGGGGATGCTCATCTATATTATAACTAGTGAACATGTTTATTTATAAAAGCCTACCCTTCAACTATTGAAGAATTTTGTTGCAAGAACTTAGAAAATCCAATATATGAAACATTATTAGGCATGCCACATCCCAATTGACAAATGTTTACTTTTACTACTAGAATATGTTCCACCTACTTCACTGCCCCAAGGAGAAATGTACATATGACATTCTCCATATCTCACACTAGAATAGTGTCCATCACATAAGCCATACAAATCCTATCTAATAATGCCATCATGGGCTAGATGGGAAAATTCTTCCCTCAAACTATGAAGCGCTAGCACCAAGACCAACAACATATTCTGAGTGAGCCCTTGAGTTCCTTGTAGCAGGTGTTCTACATCTATGTGATACTTCCACTTCCAAATATTGACATTTTGAGAGGGGAAAATTACAAACCTAAATTTTGGAAACTCTCATATGATAGTTGGTCCTAACGAGAAGATAATTTTATCTTGTATATTCAATAATCCATGGTGTCAAATGTTCCTTGCACATGGAATTGCATGCTCAAGATATAAAACTTCAAATCTATATTGTTGATCCTTGCACTTGTGATCCCTTGCAACATTCAGGGGGTTCCCATCTCTATTATAGCCAGTGAACATGTTCATTTTTAGACACCTACTCTTCAACTAATGAAGAATCTTGTTGCAAGAACTCATAATCAACAATATATGCAACCTTATTAGGTATGTCACATCCGACTTGAAAAATGCTTATTGTTACTGTTGGAATATGTTTCACTAGCCCCACTGCCCCAAAGAGAAATCTAAATATGAATTCTCCATAGCTCACACTAGAATAATGTCCATCACATAAGTCATACAAGTCCTATCCAAGATTAGAACCATAGGATATATGGGAAGCTTCTTCCCTCAAACTGTGAAACACTAGCACCATCACCAACACCATAATCCAAGTGAGCCCTTGAGTTCCTTGTAGCAGGTGTTCCATATCTATGCGGTACTTCCACTACAGAATATTGATGTTTCGAGAGGGGAAACTCAGAAACAAAATTTTTGGAAACTCTCATGTGACAAGTAGTCCTTAAGAGCAAATAATTTTAGCTTGTAGATTCAATAATCCATCGTGTCAAATGTTCCTTGCACATGGAATTCCATGCTCAAGATTTGTAATTTCAAATATATAATGTTGATCCTTTCCCTTGTGATCCCCTACAACATTCTGGGGATTCTCATCTCTATTATAGCGCATGCACATGTTCATTTCTAGACACATACCCTTCAACTAATGAAGAATTTAGTTGCAACAACTTAGAATCACCAATATAAGCAACCTTAGTAGGCATGTCATATCCCACATGACAAATGTTTATTGTTATCGCTGGAATATTTTCCACCAAGTTCAATGCCCCAAGGAGAAATGTATGTATGACATTCTCCATACCTCACACTTGATTAGTGTCCATCACATAAGCCATACAAATCCTATCCAACAGTGCCACCATAGGCTAGATGGGAAGCTTCTTCCCTCAAACTGTGAAGCACTAGCACCAGCACCAACACCATATTCTGAACGAGCCCTCGAGTTCATCATAGTATGTCTTCCATATCTATGCAGTACTTCCACTATAGAATATTGATGTTTTAAGAGGGGAAAATCGAAAACCAAATTTTAGGAACCCCTCATGTGACAGGTGGTCCCTAGGAGTAGATAATTTTAGCTTGTAGATTCAATAATCCATGGTGACAAATGTTCCTTGCACATGCAATTGCACGCTGAAGATCTAAAATTTCAAATCTATATTGTTGACCCTTGCTCTTTTGATCCCTTGTAACATTTTGGGCATTCTCATCTCTATTATGGCAAGTGCATATGTTCATTTCTAAACAGCTACCCTTCAACTAATGAAGAATTTAGTTGCAAGAACTTAGAATCACCAATATATGCATCCTTATTAGGCATGTCATATCCTACTTGAATTTTTTTTTTCTTACTATTGGAATATGTTTCACGAGTTTCACAACTCTAAGGAGAAATGTATGTCTGACATTCTTCATAGCTTACACTAGATGTATTTCACATAAGTCATGTATGTCCTATCCAACGGTGCAACCATAGGCTAGATGGGAAGCTTCTTCCCTCAAATTTTGAAGCACTAGCCCCAGCACCAACACCAACACCATATTCTAGGTGAGCCCTTAAGTTCCTTGTAGCAGGTATTCCATATCTATGTGTACTTCCATTGCAGAATATTGACGGTTTGAGAGGGGAAAAACACAAACCAAATTTTTGGAAACTCTCATGTGATAGGTTGTCCTTAAGAGAAGATAATTTTAGCTTGTTAATTCAATAATGCATGGTGTCAAATGTTCCTTGCACATTTAATTACGCACTCAAGATATGAAATTTCAAAAGTATAATGAAATGAGGTACCTAGCATCTTAAAGTTGTGAATCACAAGCATCTCCACAGATTCAACATCCAATTGTGACCTTGGTACCCAAACAATGACCTTTTCCTCATGAACACTAATTTTTGTTTCCCATCAAATGCAGCTACAATCAAGTATAGATCTGGTATTCCTGATCAAAAGGGTGCCTTTCAGGATGCCCAAGATGTTCAAACTAATGATGAATAACACTACCAAATCCTTAATTAATGATTTTTTAGTCCTATCTAATGTACCTTAACCATAATAGGATCATCCTTGGGATTTGCGTAAAAGGGTATGGATAAAGACTTCTCTTTATGTCGAGCGTCAAAATGGAAACATGCATGCCTAACCTTTGTATTTGTGAGTTGAAGGTCATGCTTGCATATTCTTTCTAACCAGTTTGGCATGGTTGTGCAAGCTTAGTAATGGGGGCATTATAGAGAGAATTTATAGGAAAAACATAAGTGTAAATGCCATAGAAGCATCCATGGTATCCCAACATAAATATTTTCTTGGCCAGTATGCACTAAAGCCTTGGAAGAGGGAGTTAACTTGATGGACCATAGTTGCAAAGAAGGGGGATACCATCTAGGGTTGTGTGGACTGAGGAGAAAATGAGAGCTGATGATAGGGATAGCTAAGTTTTTGAGAAAATTTAGGCGAGAGGGTATTTTACTAAGTGATAGAATTGAATAGTTAGCCCTTGTGGTGTCATAGACCCAACTTAGGGGTGAGCCTGTTGTTGAAAGACCTAGAACATAAATGCCTAAGGTGGGGAGGAACAACCTTATTCAGTAGCCAATTCATGGAATTCAGTAAACATAAATGGTTTAAGAATATGTGTGTTCTACGTTGTTATCTATTATGTGTAATTTTTGTGTTTAATTCCACTACGATGTGAAAATATGGTTATCCATATTATTAATTTTTATGCGTGAATTTGTAGATTGTTAGGCCTGCATGTTGTTCATGTGCAGGGAATAATTTAAGAAAATTATCTGAGTTTTTGTTTAAAAAAAGAAATAAGAGACAGTTGTAAGAAGAAATGCAAAATCAAGGTGTTCACTGTCAGTTTGTGGAAGTGTGACCGACACTTGTGGAGACTGGGTATGTTACAATGCATTAAATCTCTAATACCAAGAAATACATCTCTTGGAGAATGGTGGATTATAAATGTGAATCCACAATAAATAGAAGCAAGACACTAGTAACTTGCACAATAAAGGGACTGAACTACCTAAATTCGTAAGAATGAAGCTATATGAGCATGAAGAAGAGTGTCCAAGGATAGAGGAAATGCTCTGACTAAGTGCTACCTTATGAAACTAGAGGGAAACCTTGCGATACCTTACAAGATTAAGACATATAATAAAGTTATATGAACGAATTTAGCCTACATAATTGGCATTAAGAACTAAGTGCAACTACGAAATGTATTAATAAGAACAAATAAAATATTCATGTAATATAATAGTAGTGTACACATGATGAGCATGACTGAGTTTAGATACTAAAAAATACATTATTTTCTTACAATTTACCCCTAAAAATTATTTATTTACAACCTGGATAGCCAAATATGATATGCTATCCATCCTTGCTTATGACGGTAGGGGGCTCTTGCTTGACCACTCTTTGGTTCCTGGATACACAAATCTTGTACATCATGATTCATAATGTATATCCAACATTTTACATAAAAAGGAGAGTAATCTATGTGGAAATAACATATAGAATACTAGCATAGATGCATCTATGGTTTACACTTCCTTAATATGGTCCTTGTTTGAGCGGAGAGTCTAGATATGACCTTGATGGTGACAACTAGAATTTTCATGAAATTTGAACCTGGGTTATGTGCTTACATTCTTTTCTCTAGAATTTCTTCTTGTGAGGTGGCCCAACATATTGATGATTGTGTTTTTAAAAAATTTTGAGATGCATCTTAATTATGACCTATATATTTTCAATCAAATATTGTTCATCATCCTGTGCTGCCTTAAGCTTGTGCTAGAATTCTTTTGTGTTGAACCCTAGTTCTAGCTTCTATTGATTCATCTACGGAGTTCATTTCTTGGTAATTATAGAGTAACACATAAGAGGAACACTTCAAATAATGTAGATTGGTCATTCTTCATGGTGATAATTTGGTTGAAGTTGAAATAAAGTCATTTGTTGTCCCTAGGTAGTTAAAAAAGAGTCAACATTGGTTTTGGTTAGAGATAACTATGATTTTGAGCATGGCACATGATCTAGTTGGAATTCCACAAAATCACATAATTGACCAATTATAGTGACTTTGCATTCTACTTTTGAGAGAAGTAAAGTTCTTGCAAAATTATCTTGCTGGAAGTGAAGCCCTTAGAATTTGTTTCTATAGGGGAGAAACAACCCTGCAATCCAAATTGACTATTGCAGGAAAGGTATAACCCATGAACTATTGTTGTGGATAACTTGAACCTTCCTAGATAAGGTCATACATATTGTTTATTTTTTTCATAAATGTGAAGTTACACTTATTAAGTCATGGGTCATGACTAGGAACTAGATAAGGCAATAAATATTGTTCATTTTTTGCATAAATTGAGAGGTACACTTATTAAGTCATGGGTCATGACTAGGATTTGTTAACCACTTCTCCAAAAAAAGAGAAACGCTATTGTAAAACAAAATGAGATAACTAAATTTGGACTTAGATATATTTTATTGAGCATAATATCACTAAGAAGACATATTTTGGGTAGTATTTCTTTGGTTTTGCTTTAGAATGCATGATTTTTCATGGCACTTGAGTCAAAGGTACTGAATTGAGTTAAGAGTGTATATTTATTTTTGGATGGTAACGTTGAAGATTAACAAGAAATAAGTAATTTCACCTGTTAATTTTAGTATTTATTCTGATTGCAAATTAGATAATAATGAATAAATAATTGAATTTGGACTTAGATATGTTTTATTGAGGATAACAACACTAAGAACACATATTTTGGGCAATATTTGCTTTTGTTTTGCCTCAAAATGCATGATTTTTCATGGCACTCAAGAGTCAAAGGTATTGATTTGAGTTAAGAGTGTGCCTCTATTTTTGGCTAGTAACGTTTGATATTAGCAAGAAATAAGGAATTGTACCTATTCATTTTAATATTAAATCAATTGAAAATTATATAATAATGAATATGTAGCAAGAACATACATATAATCTAAGGAAGGTTATAATGGAACCTAAGTGGTCATTCAAATTCAAGATTGAAAATCTATTAGTAGTAACTATTCCAAGGTTTGTTCCATAATTTTAAAAGAATAACGTATTTTCTGATAATGATTATTTACAATAGGATTACTATGACTAGTAATTTCTTTTTGCCTCACTTTTTTCAAGAAATGGACTTGAATTACCCTACTCAACATAACCACTATCTATCCATGAGAATAGAAAGGAGAATGACATTATTCATGTTTAGTTTTTACATCATTTTGTGAGCTTCTTATTGTGAATCTTAAAATCTTTAAAATGTATAGGAAAATTGATTTTTTCCTTGAGTTTATTCACAATTGAGGATATTTTTGATTGATCTATTGCATTTACTACTTGTGTCTTCCCTTTTCTTCCATGCATAGGGGAACTAATGGGATCATCATTATATTGGACGAATTCAAGTCTTGCAGGATTGGAGATTCCACGTTCTTATAAATCTTATAGGATTGAAATATCATATATGGAAATATAATATATGTTGCCAGAGGCAATTGTTATTCCAATAGATATTATCTCTAGATCCAGTAAAATAATTTTCCTATTATATTTTGGGGTTGTTTTTAAAACATTTTGAAATATTTTAGGGTTCCTTGCAAGAATTTATAGAATAAAATCTTAAATGGAATTGTTGAAAATATAGCAATTTGCATTTGATAAACTTGTAAATTTCTTTCCAACTACAATATATGTGCATTTCTAGAAAATCAGTGTGGTGGTAGCAAGGTTCATCTTCACATTGGTTGCTTAAGTAGTTGATTTCCTTTCATGACAATCTTGGGATGCAACCAGAATTCTAGACAATCTTGGGATGCAATGGGAATTCCTTTATTGGTACAATAAAATTCTCTTGTGACAATTTTAAGATTGCAAATTTCATCATAGTACCAAAATTGCTACTTCCATTGGACTAAATTCCAATTGTTAACAAATAAATCTCTACTGTTTTAAGATTCAAATTACTTCGTAATATTGAAATTGCATGTCAGCAAGAACTACCACTACACTAGTTGCTCTTGTTTTAATGTTGAGAGTAAGCATAGAGTGTACCACAAAACCCCAGTGCCATACATAGAGGATTTATTCTAGAGGATAATAAAAAAGAGGCTAATATTTTTTTCTTTTTTACTAAATAAGTAAATGGCATTTTATCAAGCGCATAATCAACCATGTCGGGTTCTTTTTTTTCCTCTAATCTTTGAGTACATGTGGACACATGTTCAAATTGGTAGATTTCATTGTGGGTTTCTTTTCTTCCTATCATCTTTATTTTGCCTATTCTAATCCTATTATTTATGGATCTTTTTGTTATTCCCCTATATCTATTCTATAAAGGTAGAGGGGGGATGAAATATATTTTTCTTTGAGGTTCTTGTCTTCACACCCGTTTGCTGGTTGAAGTGCTTCTAGGAGGACATAATTATCATTGAGAGGTAGACAGTGCTTTCCTTGCATCCATGCAATCGAATCTTTGGATACTTTTCCTTGGTGTGGATTTGGAAGTGTTTGAATGCCCCTTGGATATGTTTTTGGTGTAATGGATGTTAGCCAAACTTTGTGCTTACAATTTTAACATTTTTTTAGTGGTTACATTGCAAGATCAATGTCTTTGATCATTTTATTTTGACATATTGAATTAATTAATAACGAGAAGCACTCCCAATTAGATTTCTACACCCCATATCTAGTAGGATTCAACCATGTAGCTCATTATTCATAATTGCATCATACATTCTCATTTCTTTTCTTTTTGGCATGCAAATCAATTTTTTAGAGGTAGATTTTTATGTTGTCGCAACATATTTATATGATTCAGAAGGTGAGAAATCAATCTTTGGTGTAATTATAGATTTTAGGTTTGATAATTATAGGTCATTTATAGGATATAAATGTTTTCAAAGTTTCTCTTCTAATTTTGTATTCAAATGAACATATTCAGTATCTTATACGTAACTATTTTTCCTTCCACCCACTTGTCATAACTTCCATAACCATTAGGTAGGGACCCGCAATTTCGATGCTCTTTTTCTTGTTTAGAAAAATATTTGCCAACTCTTTACAATGCTTTATAATTTATTGAAATTTGTATAATTTACAATTTATAAAGTTTCAAGATCTAACTTTTTAAAGTATAATTATTTAAAGGGTGCTAGCTCAATGGAAGAGCACCTGCTTTACAAGAAGGGGGTTGGTGGATAGATTCTATCGTGCCCTGATATTCATTTGGAATGGAAGTGATCATTTTTTGGTGACGATGGCTATTTTGACCATCAACAATGAGCTTATGGCAACATTTTTTGACCATCAACAACGAGCTTATGGCAACATTTTTTGACCCTCACCAAAATATGAAATGGTGATGGTCAATGAACAACACCATATATATACATCAACAGTGATGGCAGTGAATGGTCCATCACCGTAAATCATTCTTCATATGAAATGGTGTTGACCACTATTTTTCATTGTAATTATTATTCCTAACGAACTTTCAACGTCACCACAACACCTATAGTTTTGGCGATGTGGACTTTGGTGACGTTCAAGTTTTGGTGTTAAATACTCTTTTGACCTTCACCAATTAGCTTATGGTGACACTTCTCGACACATCTAAATATGAAATGGAGATGGTCAGTCAATGTCACCATATATATGCATCAATAGTGATAGCCATGATAGGTCCGTCAAAATAAATCATTGTTTTCCTTATGAAATGGTGACAATCACTCTCCGTCATTATAATCATTATTTGTGATAGAACTTGAATGTCACCACAACACTTGTATTTTTGGCGATGCCACCTTTGGTGAGGTTCACATTTTTTGGTGATAGAGGGTAAGGTTTGTCACCATTGCTCATATGAAATGGTGACAATCACTTTCCATCATTATAAACCATTATTGGTGACAGACCTTGAATGTCACCACAACACCTATACCTTTGGTGACGTTCAATTTTTGGTGACATAGGCTCCTTTGACCATCACCAGTGAGCTTATGGTGACATTTTTCGACCCTCACCAATGTCCTTTTCATTGTAGTGTTTCTATTCTAAATGGTGAATAAATCTAACAAAAATCATAAAATACTTTAACATTAAAATTTAAAATTATTTATATTAAGTGTTTTGAGTGAATCACCATAGCTTTAAACTTTTTGAGTGGATCCAAAATATTTTGTAGCTCTCATATGATCTTCTCCTGCAAATAATCTCTCTTTTAATTAAACTCTAACATAAAAGTGTAATTTTTTTTATTAGTAAAATAAAAAATAAAATTTAAAACTTACTATGCAAGCTTTTGAGTGAATCACCATATGTTTTAGCTTTTGATAGTCTGTATAGTTCTATTGCTCCAAAATATTCTACTGTTATTACACAATTCCCCTAGTATATCTATATTCCAAATTACTCCCTTGAAATTTTGGGTAAAATAATGAAATGGTGAATAGATTTTACTATTTAAAAGACTTTTTGAAATTAGACTTCGAAAAATCAATCACTGCTCATTTTTTAAATTTAAAAAAAAAAAATAAATAATAATTGCCCTTTTTTTTAGTCAATTTCTCCACACATCAGTGCATTCAATATTAAAGTGCACTGGTCTATTTACATAAAAATTTCACAAACATTTTCATGGCATCATATTTTTTCAATGCACCGACGTGATTAATTTATTTTTTTCGAAATCCTGAAATGGTGCGATTATTTTTTTTAACGCGACAATGTGGTCTATATTTAAAAGTGCATCGAGATGGCGTAATTTGTTTTTGTTTTCTAAATTCGGGAAATAGTTGCATACCAGTGCATTTTTATCTGAAATAACACTTGTATGATAACTTTTTTTTAATTTTTTGGAATGTCGGAAACCAGTGCATGTATTATGCAAATGCATTGGTGTGCCTATTATTTAAACATACCAATGTAGTTTATTCTAATAAGTGCACCAGTGGGGTTTAAAATTTATCTGAAATTTTATTTTCACATAAAATTACATATTAATCTCAAAATATCCTTTAGGACGTATTCACATGAATTACAATAGTTCATAGTATACATTTTCAGCTTAAAGTCAGCTTGTTCTTGAAAAATGTTTTGAAACTATATTGAAATTCAGATTGTTGTTATATATTTCTCAAGATTAATTTTATATATTCACAAAAAAAATATTCATGGTTTCTCTCAAATACAAGGAAAGGATATCAATAATGTCAAATGGCCAATTCTTCAAATTCTAGCTCATTCATATTGTTGATCAAAGTCATCTACGGAGTTCTCCCTTTCCATCTTGAGTAAGTTCAAATTTTATTTATATTTCGATTATCTAATTGAATTCATTTTTTTAACCCATATCAATTTGAATAAAAATTCATGGAAATTATTTGTAGGATCCTAATTCAAAATAAAGTTCACAAGTAGAAAATATTACTCCATATTATTTTCAAAAATGTTGGAAGCTCTTATTAGGAGCAGCATATTGCAAGCAGTTGAAAGATGAAAATGGAAAAACTATTCACCCTGTCAATTGGAACATGGCATCTTCTAGCCACAATCCTAGATCAACAATGATAATAATTGTTTGGTGTACTGAAATTTCAAAAAACCAATTGCGCTATTGTTCTAATTAATACCATTGATATTATATTAATGATGTTCAATATTTTTTCAAATTATGATTCTAATGATGATGAGCAACCCACCTACCATCTTCTAATGCACCCCACTAAAACATAAAATCAAGACAAGGTTGCATTACAAGAAAGAATCAGAGAGGAAACATACAAAGAATGGTTGCCACCTATTCAATTCCCATTACGCCCATATTCACCAATTAGGAATGAATACAAAAATAGTAGTTCCTCATCAAAAGATGCAAATGGAGGCAATCAAATGGAGGTTGGTATGGATGATTACTTATGGTATATGACTACCGTGGAGGCAATGTTATTATATTAATTCTAGAACGATAAGCTAGTGGAAGATTCTTGTATGATTAATACCTTATCTGAAAGCCTGAAGTCTACTTCCACTGCCCCTCTCTTTGGACTTGGCGGTAAGTCAAAATTTGCTCAGTTGGGGACAACAATGTTGTTGTACAATGTGAAGGCAAAGTTTGTCATGTCAAATGCATGTTTATACGAAATATTGAGGTAATTGACTTTCATGATTGATCAAGTTCCTTATATTTTATGATGTAGGAGGCTGACGAAAATGGGGTGGTAGTCTGGAATTAGACTACCGGTTAACTTTAGAACCAATTAGGTGTTCTTTAATCAAATTCTATACATGTATTTCTTCCTGAGGGTCCCACTTACCTGACCAATCACTGTCAATTCTTTCTTTGACTTTCCCTTTTGTCAAGTGCTTCAATCTGTGCCATTGATTTCTCTCCTTCAGATCAAACAAATATCACGTCGTCTGCTCACCAACTAGTCTAGACGATCTCCACCGTCGATGTGACCCATCCAATCAAACGGCTATCATGCAATCTCAGATAGATTCTTTCACGGCCAATATCACATCTAGACGGCATGAGAAAAGTAGTTTTCTCATGCTACCTATCGCTCGCTAAGGTTAATCACGTGAAATTTACAAATACCATTTACAGCTTTCAGGGCACGTGAGATACTACTTACCACTTTCCAAATACTACCAATGTGCTTAATTCATATTTTAAGAAAGACACTTAAGGAAAGGTTTAGCACTTAAGTACAAAATTAACCCTTAACACTAATCAACTGTGATTTATAAATTAAGTGTTTAAACAGAGAAAAATACTCGATCAGGGTCCAGAATGCCGATACACGGCTACAAATGAATTTTTGCACTAGCTCAGTGCATCCACACCACACTTCAATCAATTATTCAACAAAATGGAAATCATGGAGTCTTGGCTCTTTCGCCTCGATTATAACAGTTTGTATGACCTCTATTTCAGTCTCAAATCCCATATCTCACTCAAACTATCACTTACTCACTTTGTTCTCAATCATATAACATCTCTGGCATTACATTTTTTCCTCTTTTAAGGATCAAATCCTATCCTAACAACATTCACAACTCAATCTCTATTTTTATTAGCTCAACTATTAAATCCCTATTCTCAAGCTCTGATACACACCTATACTAACAACTTATCTCCTATTATAAAAATAATACAATATTCTAACTATTACAATAATTGGAGTAAAGATAATTTTCAAGAGATCCAACCCTCTCTACTAAGAATTGATTTTGACCACTCAGGTCAATGAAATTCATCTCCTATTAGCCACAACACGTGAACATACAGTCACATTGTTGGCTAAGTTCAGATGCTCCTGCATCATTTTGTCACATAATCACTTTTAAAAATGGTCAATTTTCTAAATGTTAAATATTGACATTATATAATTATATTCCCCACCAATTGCAAGATATTCAAAGATAAGGTTCTTTCGAGGGATATTGTCTTATTGATAGCTTCGAAGAGGAAACATAGTTTTTGAAATTGTTGGGTGTTGAGTACATCTCATATCATGCATGTTTGAATGATTGTATTCTATATACAGGAGAATATGTAGACAAAGAGATATGTTTGAAATGTGGTCATGGAAGGTATCGTAATTAAAAAAACAGATAAATCACATGGTCCTCCTCATAAGATACTGAGGAAAATACATAGAATCCCAAGGATTCAATGATTCTTTCGTTACAAAGAATTAGCTATGTTGCAGAGATGGCATGCCTCACATAGAAGTGATTTAGGACTTATGTGAATCCCAATAGATTCAATAGCCACAAACCATATAGATGAAACACGGCCTAAAAAATTAAAGAATGAAGTACAAATTCTACGACTTAGCATAGCCATGGATGGGGTCAACCCATATTCCCCCCAAATCACCCACTATTTATTTTTTCCTCTAGTAGTGATCAATAACAATATCCCCCCATGGTTTCTTATGAAGAATGAACATCTTATGCTAGCTCTCATTGTCCCTAGTAGAAGACAAGTGAAGAATATGGATGCCTACTTACAACCATTGGTAGATGAAATTAAGGAAATATTGGAAGGGATACATGTATCCAATGTATCAAGACCCATCGCAATAGAGAACAGTTTTACGTTGTATGGAATATGTTCTTACACCATACATGCTTATCCAGGCTTAAGAGTTTTCTCTGGTAAATTACATTGTTATTGATTTGTTTAGTAATAATAATATTTTGCATATTAATTTAATTTGTTTCAATTGTTCATGTCTTCATGGTTGTTAACGTGTCGACCTGTATACAATAATTTTATGTCTTGTAATAAAAGGGTATCATGGATGTAAATTTTAATGACCTTCTCTGAAGGCTAGGTGGTCCAAACACCTATGAAAGCTAGTGCATGAATTCTCTAAGGTATTCGTCCCATAAGAACACCCTTACAGAGGAAAAGTAACTACTTTCAATGGTAAACTAGAGAGGTCCCAAAGTCCTACAATAATGACACCTGTTGGGTGGCATAGATCATATGAGATAAAGAACGAGGAGTTTGGAGAAACGTTTGATTCAAATGGGGAGCCTATATTTGATTATCCAAATTTATTCAATGCCTATGTTGAGAAATTTCCCATTGGGATGAAAAGGAAATATGTCTTTTATGAGCTCACATATTGGGATCATCTTATGATTTCATACTTATTAGATCCCATGCATATATTTAAAAATGTTTCATCTTCATTATGGAGGAATATATCATCGAAATAAAGTAACACATTGGTTGTTAAGGGAGATCTTATTTACTCAAAAAATAAAAGGTAAAGTTGGCCAAGGCAAGAAACTAGAGGAGAGGCTAGCCCCTCTTGGTCTTTCAAAGAAGGCGTTGTCCCAGGGATTTGAAACAAATATGATCTTTATTTGGCAAAGGAAGTTATAATGAATGTGAGGCTGCCTTATTTATATGGGTCTTCACTACAATGCTACCTCAACAATGTAAACATTGAAACAGGAAACATAAACTCAAAACAGGAACTCTACCCAAAAATTCCCCCAAAAACATGAAAGATCAATTTGAAATGGAAAAGTTTTGATGTTGGAATAACACGTTTTTTTTCTAGGGTAAATTTTCAACATGTTTTAAAAATGGCAATGAGAACTAATTTTTTGTGCAAAAATTGTGCAAAAAATACCATGAAAATGAAAAGTGTTGATGTGTTGATGTTGAAATAACGTCTACCTTTTTCTTCATGATAAACTTTCAACATTTTGAAAAAATAGCGTAAAAATTTTATCATGACTCCGAAAAACATTAAAATTTCAAAATAATAATGAAAACATATATTTGAAAACAAAAAAAAAAAAAAAAGTTACAAATATAATATATATATATATATATAATATATATATATATATATATATATATATATAATATATATAATATATTATATAATATATATATTATATATATATCAATCATAAAAATGAAAAAAATGAAAACCAAAATAAAAAATAAATAAATACAAAGAAATAAATAATAACGAAAACATGTTTTCTAAAAAAACAAAAAGAAATGTAAAAAAAAAAAATTATTTCTTGAAAAATGATAAAAGTTGATTTTTTTAATAAAAACTATACAAACAAGTAAATAAAAATACAACAATTTTTAAAAAACCTATTTAAAAAGAAAAGTAAAGAAATTAAACAAAAAAATTAAAACAATTTTAAATAATTGAAAAACAAACTAACAATTTTTTTTATTTTTTTTCTAAATCAGCTTGTTATATTAGATCAAAATATATATATTACAAAAAAGTCTCCCTAAGCAGACACAGACAACCCTCCTACTAATCGCTTGGCCGAAAGAAAACCAGAGAACATCGGAGCACACCACGCAAGGCAGAAGAGGAATGGGGTTCACCAAAAATTAACATTGTTTTGATTCAGTTCCATATAGGTCTAAGGGCAATAGTAGTGGTGCCCAGAGCTAAAATTGACCAACACACAGCAAAAATGAACATTAAGAAAAACAGCAAGAAAACAGACATGAAAGACCGCTGAGACTCAGTACGTATCCAGAACTATGTAATTCTTGGAGGTGTCCTGCGCAGACGACGCCTTGGCCTTGCTCGTCTGAGATGGCGAGGGAAGAGTGCTCTGTCGGTGACCTTTGTGCCCCTCCGAGATTTCCCCTGCATTCCTAGCATCCTGATTTATGGTATGCCTCGAAAAACTGATGAGGACAGTGAGTTTTTTAGAAACAGTGTCGAATTGTTGTTCGAGACTGCTAATCTTGAATTCCAAGCTCTCCAAAATTTCCATGTGTTCCTTTGTTGTAACCGTAATTTCTTGTTGGGCTTGCCGCACCTGGTTGGCATAATCCCCCTGGATGGTGATGGCCTTAGCCAGCATAGTCTTCATTCTCCACATTTCAGCTTGTGTTCTCACATATTGAGTGGCTCGCGTGGTGACTATGCCAGGATCTTGCACCCAGTCCATGTCCTTCTCCACCTCCTATGCTTCCAAGTTCTTCTCCTCTTCATTCACGATAGCCTCTAACTCCTCAATTTTCCGCTTCTCCTTTTGTGAAGTGCGAGTCTCATAAGCTTCCTTGGCTCTTTTCAATTCACACTTAGTCGAGGCACTCCTACTCCCCTCACTCGCCATTGTCTTAACTGCACCGAACTGATCACTCTGCACACTGAGGATAAGGGAGAAGGTAATCCACTTGCAGCTCGAAGAAATAATGGCCTTTCTGATGCTAGGGCTGACGATTAAATAGATGGAATTGTGAGAGTAACTGGGTAAATTTCGGCCAATCCCCTGTTGCTTACATGTCTTATCATCATTATTTCTGGTTGATGGATTGTGTTTTCGGTGATGATCCGACGTCCCACTCCTACGGTCACCTTTCTTACTCTTCTATGTATCGCTCCAAGTGTCCCATCTCCCGTAAGGGCATCGGCGGCAATCTTCTTTTGTGATCATAGTTCTATTGGGCCTTACCTCCTCCTGCTTGAGCAATGAATGCTCCTGTCCAGTTTGTCCTTCGTACTCCTGCAATCCTTTAATTCTCTCAGCAGCACACACGATTATCATCATCATATCGTTATTCCTACAGAGATCATCGCCTTTTCGATCCTACCTTTCACTCATCAAATCCTGCCTCGAGAGCAAGGTCCATTTTTTTTAATTCTGGGCAGATGACGTCCTGCCAGCAGCTGTCCAAAATATTGGTGGGGTTTTCTATCCCAACGTTTGCCAGATGGTCCGCAACTACATTGGCCTTGCGGCGCACCACCTGGAAGACTAAACCTTTCAGCCACCCTAAGTGTTCTACTATGTTTTCTATCAATTTCGCCAATCGCCAGTGCTATGTGACCTTACTAGCCTTTGCTCCCACATACATTCTTCTGGCTGTAGTGATTGCGAGCTCGGAATCCCCCTCAATTACTGCAGCTCTCGCTTGTATGTTTCTCAGAATTTTGAGACCCTATTCCATTGTTGCAAACTCCATCTCATTGTTCGTCCCTTCCCCTAAGGCTCTGCTATAGATATGCATAATTTCCGCTTCGTTATTCCTTATAATTCCACCAATGCCAGCCAGTCCTGGATTGCCTCTCGATGCACCATCGAAATTCAACTTGAGGAAGCCAGTTGGTGGCCGCTTCCAGATCCTTGTTGAGGTTCTGAGCTCCTGTTGGTGATTCACTGCTACAACATCTGCTCCACCGTCTCGGTTGAAGGCTTTCAATATTTGTAAGTCTATGTTCGAAGCTTTTCTCTCTTGCTCTATTTTGCTTTTGACAGGAACCAACTGTCTTATATTTTGTTTGATAATCTCTATAGAGTGATTTATGTCCCTGGTTTCATTTAAGAATACCCTCCTGTTTCGTTCTTTCCAGATTGTCCATGTAATAAACCCTGGTATTATTTTCCAAATTGTGTTTACCCTTTGATTGCCGGAGAAATTGCCTCTCAATTTCTCATTGGACTCCTGGATGGAATCTCTGGTTCTGTCCGTTTGCTACATGGTGTTTTACACCCAATTTCATAGAATGTTTGCTGAGTCTTACGTATTGAAGAGATGGTTCATAGTTTCCTCTTCCTTGTTGCACAGGGGGCACCTTGAAGGGCCACAAAAGACTTTCTTGCGGAGATTTTCCCAAGTCAAAGTTTTTCTGTGCATTAGGAGCCAGAGGAAGGTTCTAATTTTTTGCCAGAATTGGGAATCCCAGACCTTGCTGCTCCATGAAATCTTCTCAACGTGCTCTGAGTTTTCGAACATAGTTTCTGGCTTCCTTGAGCGTAAAATTACCCCCGCCTTGCTTCCCCCATATTAGTTGGTCTCTGTCCACCACCTTCCTAATTTTTCTTTTATTTAAAATATTTTGCAGGTTCCTGACATTGTTTTTTTCCTCATTTGTGTTCTCTATTTCACTGATTGCCCAGCTTCTCCATTCTGAGTCTCTGTTATTAGGAGTCTAATAGTGGTGAACCATAATCTTCCCACGCTCTTGATATTTTCTTTGTAGTTCTACAAATTCTGGCCTTTCTAACTTGAGGAGTTGTTGCCAAGCATCCTCCCAGAAGAAGGTCATTTCCCCATTGCATATTTCCTAGAAACTGTTCTCCTGTATAATTTCCTGATTTCTCCTTGCTAGGTTCCAGATTGGGGACCCTTTTGGACTCTCTTGCATTCTAATTAAATCTTGGATGCTATGCGTTGGAGCGTATTTCTCCTTCCAGTGTCTAGCCCACGGAATATTAGGTTCTTTCAGCCATTTCCACCAAAGTTTGGCCCCGTAGGCTCTATTGGTAGTGAATCGATCAAGTACGTTTAACCCTCCTAAGTGCTTAGGTTTGCATAATTTATTCCATGCTACTAGAGCCCATTTTCTCTTCTCTGCATTTCTTGTGCATAAGAAAGTTCTCTATATTACTCTCATTTGTTGAAGGACTCCTTGGGGAGCCAAGATTATGGAGAGCATATATTGTGGAATAGCTTGTAGAACCGCTTTGGTAAGAACTAGCCTCCCTGCAAAATTGAGGGCCCTATGGGTCCAGTGATGACATCTCTTCTCCAAGTTAGCTATGATCTTCTCCCAATCAGTTTCTTGCCAAGGTTTATCTGTTAAAGGAGCTCCTAGGTACCTCGAGGGTAGACTGCCTCTTCGGAAGCCTAGAATGATCGAGAGATTCTTCTGCACAACTAAATGCGTATTAAAAAAGAATATAGTGGATTTATATAGATTTATTTCCATACCTGAGGCTTCACTGAAAAGATTTAGGATCCTTTTATAGCCCTGGGCTTCTTTAACTGTTGGAGATCCATGTAACATTGTATCATCAACAAATTATTGATGAGTGGTAGCTAGAATGGAGGGTAGGGGCTACAGTCCTTTGATCTTTCCTTCCTCCTTAGCGCTTTGAATGAGTTTGCTTAAACCTTCCATCAGCATAACAAAAAGGAAAGGAGATAGAGGGTCCCCTTGTCTAAGTCCTCATGAAGGCGAGAATTCGTTGGCAAGGGCACCATTAACCAATATGGAAAATCTGGTAGATTTGATTAGGGCTAAAATCCATTTTATCCATTGATTGGCGAACCCGAACGCTGTCAAGATAGCTTCTAGGTAATTCCAGTTGACTTTATCATAAGCCTTTGATAAATCAAGTTGCATCATCATGCCTGCAACTTTCCTGGAGTGACGGGTATGAATCATCTCCTGTGCCAAAAGGATATTGTCCAAAATTTGTCTTCCCTCTATGTATCCCGATTGTTCCTCTGAAATGAGGCTTGGAAGAATAGGTTTCAATATATTTACTATGACTTTAGAGATTATCTTGTAAAGAACATCATATAAAGCAATAGGTCGGAATTTTGCAGGGGTGATGGCTTCCTCTTCTTTAGGGATTAGGGCTAGGAAAGTAGTATTTAGAGATTTGAGAATTGAGGTAGAACGCCGAGAATCCTCCACCACTTCCCAGACCTCATTTTTTACAATTTCCTAGCATGCCTTGTAAAAATTGATGGTGAAGCCATCAGGCCCAGGTGCTTTGTCATTTGGCATATCCTTCATCGCTTCCTTTACTTCTTCTAAGGAGATTTCTCTAGTTAAAGCAAGGTTTTACTCATTAGAGATTGTCTTGGGAATAGATTTGATGAGTTCCGTTATTGCTTCTATTCTGTCTACCACTGGTTCCTGAGCAATGCTGTTGAAATGCTCAGTAAGTAGGGTAGAAATACCTTAATGATTCTCAATGATGTCCCCTTGTTCGCTTTTGAGACTAAGGATTTTATTGACACCCCTGTAGTCCAGTGCTGATCTGTGAAAGAGCTTGGAGTTCTGTTCCCCTTCCTTGAGCCACTGTATCCGAGACTTTTGCTTCCAAAGGATCTCTTCCTGTTGGCACCCGCGCTGCCATTGCTGCATTAATATTTTTTCTTTGTTTGCAGTGTCTGGGTCACTATCTCCCATAATCCAATATTTGTGAATCTGCTCTAGCTGCTCTTCTATCTTGGCTTTTTCTTTGAATATGTTCCCAAAGACTTTTGTATTCCATGTTTTGATTTTATTTTTGATGTGTCTCAGTTTACCTTGAAGTTTGTACATTTTGGTACCTCTGATATCCAACGGTTCATGCCACCACTTCTCGACAAGTTGAGCGAAGTCCGGATGATCAAGCCAAAATTTCTCAAACCTGAAAGGTTTATTTCTAGGAGTGCCCTGTATAGTAGCCATCAGAGATATGAGCCAATGATCCAACCCTCCACAGGGAAGAATGTCAGAATTTACTATTACACCCTCCAACAGCAGATTTTCAGATACTAGAAATCTATCAAGACGAGAGGCGATTTTCCTTTCCCCTCCCCTTCTGTTGTTCCAAGTATAGGCCCCACTCTTGGTGTAAATATCCACTAATTTAGCTGAAACGATAAAATCTAAGAGTGCTTCAGAATATTTGTTGAGTTTCCTCATTCCTCCCTTCTTCTCTGATAGTGAATTTACCATATGGAAATCCCCCCTTATGATTACTTTCACTTTGGGATATCTAAGCTTCAGATTCAATAAAGTTCTTGGGAAAATGAATTTCTCTTCTAACTTTTGAGGTCCGTAAACATTGGTGCACAAATAGGTCTCTGAGTTGCCTATCACTTGAAATTCTAAGGCTATGAAGTGTCTGGTGGCCTCAGAGGAGAGGATTTTGATTACATGGGGATTCCACCACGTTACTAAACCTCCCTCCCATCCATGACTGTATGTTTCCATATGTTCCATCTATCTACCTATCTTTCTGCTTGCATTTTTAATAATATTACTTGCACATTTGGTTTCTTGCACAAAATAATATCCAATTTTTCCTTTTGGACCTTCCTTTTTAACAGTCTCTATTTCATTTGGTTGTTGAGCCCTCTAACATTCGAAGAGATGACCTCCATTTTAACACATAAAGAATTAGGATCTGAGAGAAAAGGTTTCTAGAGCTTTCATATTACCAGAGTTTAAGAGCATATGTCCCATTTCCTGCAGTGCTTCATTATTGGATTTGCATCCTCTTTTCTTCCTTTGTTTGGAGCTGGTGGTTGTTTGAAGTAAGCTTTTTGTTCAGAGTCCCATTCCTTTTTCTATGCCCATTTTCCTGTTTTGCATCTCCAACTCTTCCTTTTGCTTAGCTATGAATATTTCATTAATTTTCCTAACTTCCTCTTCCGGTATGTTTTCCACCCCTTTCTTTCTCCAATCTTCCACCATATCTGGTAGATTAACTCCTTCCAGCTCTAAAACTTCATTGAGCTCCATTTCTTCACTGCCTATGTCACTTATGAGCATTTCTAAATCCTCATCTACTCCTTCTGTACCTTCCTGATTTTTTTCAGTACTATTTTGAATATCCTCCTCCATTCCTTTGGTTGTTGCTTCTGTTGTTGTTTTGTTTGTTTCATTGGTCTTGTGCTCCTTATTATGGTCCTCTGAGTCAATTTTAGTTTCCAACACTTCAAATTACTTGTGTTACCTCGTATTGCGCTTGTTCTGCTTGGTCGTTTCCTATTTGCTCTTTGTTTTGCTCTCGGTTGAATGAAGGTGTCCCTGAACTTTCCTTCTTGATCCTCCTTGTGTGCTTCCGCTGATTTGTTTAATGGACATTCTCTGATTAAGTGTCCATGCTCATGGAACTTCCTACAGCGAAATGGAATTTGCTCATAGTCAATAGCTTGGAAATAGTCCTCATCCCTGTATTCCAGCCACAGACCTTCATGCAATGCCCCTGGAACATCCATCTCCACACAGATCCGAGCACAGGAAGTATATCTTCTTTGCAGCGTGGCCTCTGAAGCTTTAACAAATGTTCCTAACTTGTCACCTATTTGTTTTAGAGCAGCATAGCCCCAATAGTCTATTGGGAGTGCGAAGAGGCGAATCCAGACTAGCACCTGCGTGAAGGTTTCTTTCTCTGGGACAAAGTTGGGTTTCCACGGCTTCATGTAGAGGCTAGCTGAAGCAAAAAAGTAAGTACCTCCATCAAATATGTTGTCCTTGTCTTCTAAATTGGAAATAACAACTATAAAACTACCTTTTGCTTCTAGGTGCAGACTGACATCTCCTTTGGGTTTCCATTGTTGTTTTATCCATTGACATAGCGCCCTTTCCGTTGGCCACAGTCCCATGAACTTGCAGATCACTACATCTTCAGTAATGTGGTCTCTGTAGGCTTGTATTTCTGAGTCCGTTAGAACCACCCTTAGGATTTCTGCCAATTTTGGTTTGCATGGGCCTAGAGTCGGTTTTTCAGTGAGATTTTCTTGTGTGTTCTTCCTCGCCTCGCTTTCTTTCTCCGGAGCATTTTTCTCATTGTTCTCTTGCTCCTCTTGGTTATTCTCCTGTGCGGGATGAGCCTGCACTTCCTTTGCTTTGTTGTTACTGTTTTCTCTTCGGTTGCCCTCTTTCCCTTTCAGCTTTTGAGCATACTGTTCCTCCTTTTCCCCGTTTTCGCTTCTTCCCTTGCCGGTTCCTACCTCTTGCTTTGACCTTTCATACCCTAATATTTGCAACCCTTCCTGTGCTGGTTGTTTATTCATGATTATCTGTTTGTATGTGGGTGTCCTTATGGACCCCTCGTTTACCATCTGTCGGGTCAGGATCTGTCCCCTTCTGAACAGTTCTGCCACCTTGACCCTGTTCCTGTCCAGCTTCAAATCCTAGGTCTGAAAACCCGCGAACTGTCACCTCTGTTATCCCAGCTCCGATGTTCACCTCAAGATTATCAAAACTAACAAAAATTTAAAAACTATTA